>RJWJ010026147.1:0-23251 GCA_004363605.1 Indri indri
AAATTGAGAATAACCTGTGAGAAAGCTTTAAAAAGTTTAAAACAAGAAAATTATATTAAATGGTACCATACCAAAAAATATTATTGCAAAAATGTTGAAGAAAGAATGAGCAAATAGAACAATGTATGATAAGAATGATAATATTTGACCAAGAAGGGCTTATTCTAAGAATATGAGAATGATTCAATATCAATAAATCTATCAATCAATGTAATTCATTATATCAATATATCAAAGCACATTATTAGTAAGATAAAACTAAGTAAAAATATAAATAGAAGAAAAGTATGTAAATATGATAAAGTTTGACAAATACCAATAGCAGACATCATTATAAATAATGAAATGAGAATACCGTTTTCATTAAAATCAAGAACAGAAAAGACATGCGCATTATCACCACAATTCAACATTAGTTTGAAGTTATAGTAAATGCAAGAAAACAACACATTGAAATACTTATTATAAATATTTGAAAAAAAGAGGTGAAATGTATCATCGTTTAGTAGCACAATTTTGTACATGGAAAAATCCAAGAAATATCATAATATTAGAACTAATTAAAAAATTTTGTGGAATATAAATATAGACAAGAAAAGCACAGGAGCCATATGAAAGAAACTGTAATATTTTATCAAGTAATCTAAAGCAAGGTCAGAAAAACAACCAAAAGATATAGAATGGAAGGGAAAACTTCACACCATAATAATGTCATTTTCCTCAATAGTATAATTAGGAGGAAAATTATTCAGTAATAGTATATTATATTACTATATATATTGAGTATATATACTCAATAGTATAATTATACATAATAATGTATAATTAATGAAATTCTAATTAGAATTTAAGTAGAGTTTTTATTTCATTGGATACATAGTTTCAAGATTATATGTCCAATAATAGACATAAAATGATGAGGAAAGAGCAGTGAAGGAGGGTTTTGCTGCCGAAAAATAAATCATTCGCTAATGCCACTGTAATTCAAACAGTACAATGCGGCATAGAGAATTTTAGAAAAGTCAATAAAATCCCTGGAACAACATAAAGAACCCAGAAATAGATCTCGATACATATAGCAATATAAGATACTACATGAAAAAGGGCATATTTTACTCCAGTAGGGAAAGGACAGTTAATATACTGTAATAAATGGTGCTATCTATTTGGAAGAAAGTAAAGTTTGACCCCTATCTCATACCATATTCATAAATAAAATTCTGATTGATTAAAGCCCTAAACTAATGAAAAAAATTTAAAAAGAAATTTAGGCACACGCACACATACACACACACACACACACACACACACACACGGAAACAAGTGTGCTCTCTCTCTATCTATATTAATATATAGATTGATATTGACACATAAAATTTAAAAACTTTCACATGGTAAAACATTAAATCAATACATTTAAGAAAAAGTATTTGTAATAAAGATTATAGGTGAAGAATTTATAGTTACTATCTACATATCAAAGAGCTCTTTAAATTGAGAATCAAAAGGCAATCTAGTAGAAAAGTGAGTAAAATATACCAAAAGCAGGTAATAGAAAGTATTCCAAAGTATCCACAATCAAATGAAAACATTGTGTCCCCAGGAGCCTCGTGCGGTGCTTGGAGTAAGCTCTTGTAGAGACAGCCTGCTTGGTGGTGTGACCTTGGCCAAGTTATGGAACATTCCTGTGCCTCAGTTTTGTCATCTTACAAATGAGGATAATCATAATATGTGTCTCACAGGATCGTTGCAAGGATTAAGAGCTAATATATGTAAAGTGCTCCATATAGAGCCTGGGTACGAACTAAGCCCCACACAGAGCAAATCATGATGTAAGTGCTTGCTAGTGTTAAGAATCAGGGAAATGCAAATTAAAATGACAGAGTGATGGCACTCCTCACCCTCAGGTTGGCAAACATTGAAAGAGCAATTACACTGCTGGTGGGGATTCGTGTAAAAGAGTCATTGCTAGTGAAAACATGGAACGTCATGTCATTTTTGGAGTGCATTCTGGCAATATTTCTTAGCGTTTTAAATCTAAGAATGCTTTGACTCATCAGTTCAACTTCTGGAAGCCTATTCTGTAGAAATAAAGCCACCAGTACAAGGATATTCACTGCATATTCCTGTTGTGCTGGAAAACAACAGGAAACAAACTGAGAACTTATAAAGTAGAATGAGTAAAAATATGGCATATTCCTAAACTTTTATTAATAATACTGGGCCATCTTTAAATAGAGCTTTACCAGGTAACTGGGAGAGATTTTCACAATTTTATTTTATTTTATTTTAATTTTTTCTTTTTTGAGACAGGGTCTCACTGTGTTGCCCAGGTTAGAGTACAGTGGCATCATCATAGCTCACTGCAGCCTCAAACTCCTGGGCGCAAATGATCCCATTGTTTGGGAGGCCAAGGCAGGAGGATCGCTTGAGCCCAGGAGTTCAAGACCAGCCTGAGCAAGAATGAGATGCTCCTTCTCTACAAAAAAACAGAAAAATCAGTTGGGCTTGGTGGCACACACCTGTCCCAGCTACTTGGGAGGCTGAGGCAGGAGGATTGCTCAAGCCCAGGAGTTTGAGGTTGCTGTGAGCTATGATGATGCCACTGTACTCTAGCCTGGGCAAGAGAGCAAGACCCTACATATATATATATATATATATAAATTATATACATAGTATATAAATATGCCTATATAGTCATATGCATAGCTATAAATGTTTATATATTATAGAAAAATTGTTATAATTATATATTATCTAATTTATATAATATATAATGTACAATGTTTATACATAATATCCCTAGCATATAAACATTTTCACAGCATACAAATATACATAACATATGTGTATATGTATATAAATACGTAAATATACACAGCAGCACTCTTTCAGATCTAATGCTAATTAAAAGACAAAATACTTTTTAATAAACAAGCAAAATAATGGCCTTTATATAATTTTCAAAGGGCTTCTTTGTCATCTTAAGGTGAAATACAGTGTAAAAATAGGACATGAAATTCCATGGGGGCAAAATAAACAAGTGATGAAACCGCAGAATAACTTTGCAATCCTTTTCAGAGAGCTCAGTTTTGAGCACGATCTGTTTCCTCAACAGTTTACAAATGGAACTTTTCTATTTCGGAAATGGTTGCTGAAGTCCACCCAAATAGGTGCTAGTCAATAGAGCCTTCCTGGGTTTAAGCAAAATGAAGAGAGGCTACATTTTTTCCCCTGTGCTAATGCTTCGCATTTTCCAAAGAATGGAAAGAAAAAAAAATTACAAATGAAATTTCATTAACCAGCACATTTTAGAAATGCAGAACCTGGACTTTTTGTTTTTACACCATAAATGAAATAAAATGCAGGAAAACATCGTTCGCGACTCATGCTGCCATCATTTTGTTCCTTTGGGGCCACATCTTGCCTTGGGAAGAGCTACTTCAATGGTAACACTTCTTCTGAGGAATCCCAGTTACTGCTGAGAAGGAGTCTCAGAACTTCCTTTAAGGTTAAGTCAGTGCCCAGTCAGAATCAGAAATCTTCTTGGAAAAGAAAACAATCCTTAGAAAGTTGCATCATGCAGACTCCACCTTGGACCCTCAGCTTCATTGCATCATTAAAGATATGATTCTTTAAAAATTAAGAATCCTGTATAAATGGGAGGCTGTTTTGAACTAGCTGAGAGGGACAGTCATGGCTTGGGTAATGACCCAGCAGGAAAATAAACAAACAGGGTGGAAGAATGTGGGGAGTGATTATTCTTCATGACATAAATTTGTATTATTTATTATGTGCAGAAGACAGGAAGGTGTTTTCTGGGCTGGGATGACCCTATCTCACCAGTTATCAGCCTCAGGAGTGAAAAAGAAACATTCTACCCAGGAAAAAGGCTACTCTGGATAGATGGGGACAATTTCTACTCCCTGAGGAATTGTGTCTTAGGACTGTCTGTATGGGATTTCCGCTCTCTCTAATGAATTTCTTCTAAGAGTCTCCCTTTGTCTTGCACTCTGTTTTGTACTCTGTCTTGTACTCTGTTTTGTACTGTGTTTTTAATTTGACCACCAGCCTTTGGCATTGAATGAAAAGCTCCAAACTTTTTGAACCAGATGGCTGCTACATAGAAGAACAAATCATTTATTTGTTTTCAATTTATGTCCCTTCCCAACCCAAATGCTAGATTGAAATGATGTTGAAAGTATCAATCTGAAGAAGAGAAAGAGAGGATTCAGGGATTTGTTCCATTTTGAAAATATGTGTCATTACTCTGAAGTATTAAGAGCAGCAGGACTATGGGAAACAAGTCCTGAGCAGATAACCAGGTGATTAAAAATTTGGGGGTTAGACTTCTAATTTTATCTGGTTTTAATTTATCATAGTGATAGCTAATATGGGGATGTCAAGTTACAATTTACAAGTTGTTTTAGCATGCAGTAATCACCTAATCTGATCCCCATAGCAGCATAAAGATACAGATGCTGTCATTATCTCCATTTTACAGCTAAGACCAAGGCTCCAAGAGAATAAATGATATTACCCGGTTTTTCCAGTTAACCAGAGACAGATCTTGAAATCAAGCTTAGGCATTCTGACTTAAAATTCCTTGTTCTTATGGTTGCCTTTGAAAGGAAGACCTAAAACCATGGAACCCTGACCTGAGAGGGACCTTAGAGACCTTGTGGGCCAGCATTTGCCTAGTTTTGCAAGACGTTAACATGTTTCAACAACACAAAGTTTGGGCAATGCCAGATTAAAGGATATTAATTGGATTGCTTGACCACAGAATGTCCCAGAGCCATTATTATGCTAATATATCTTGGGGGCTTTTCTGATTTTATTTGGCTATGGGTTTCTTTTAGGGGAGCATCTGAGAACCACATCCTTTATTACACTAATGGGTCTTGGTGCCTTTTCTGATCCTGTTTGACTATGGGCTTCTTTTAGAAGAGCATCCATCTAGGAACCACATCCTCGGCTCCCAGGCCACTGAGACTCCTTTGTAGTCTTTTATGCGAGTCCCAGAGCTGGAAGGACTACTTGGGCAACACGATGGTTTTAGACAAAACTATGAGAAGCAGTGGGAGTTTCCCCTGGCTCTGGGGTCCCCTCCTGGTTAACGCTGCTTGTCATCCCAGGGCGCCCAATCAATATGGGCTACCACAAGGTGGTTCCTGCTGCAGGGCCTCACCCAGGCCTTCCAGGCTTCCTTACTCACAGCCACTTCCATCTCAGTCCCCAGTATTCCAGGCTCCATGTGAGGGCTTTTGGAGGCCAGGCTCTGGATGGCCCAGGGTTAGATCCTGAGTCCCCCACTCACTGTCTGTGTGATCCAGTGTCTAGGTGTGTCCGTTTCCCCATCTGCAAAATAGGGCTAATCACAGTTATCGATCTCACAGGGTATTGCAAAGATTAAATAAGGTCATGCATGTAAAGTACTCAACCTATTGCCTGCTCCCCAGTATGTGTTCAAAAAGCTCATACTATTGCTATTACCATCTTAATTTGGACACTGGGTAAGTATTGCTAAAAAATATGTAGGCCATCTTCCATTCATTCCTCCAGATACGCCAAGTAGACGCAACCCCGGCAGGATTGCCATCATGGAGTGGTGCTTTGAGGTCATGCCTTTCATGTGATCCTGGGATGCTATAGGCTTTATAAAAATAGTGATTGTACCTCCCATAGGGATTGACAGAGCCAGGAACTTGCTAATGCAATCCATTTATAGGTCCTCCATTCTATCCCTGTATGAAATTGTATTACAAGAAATCAAAGTATCTGGAACGTGTTATCTCATACTCATCAGAGAGTCTTCATAATTACAGGGGTCTCCTTTTAAAAGTGTTTCTGTGACTTCTGAAAATCTTGTTTGAAAATATGTCCTTGATTCACAATGCAGCTAACATATATTTAGTGCCTGCTAGATACTAAGTGCTAATCTAGGGTCTGGGAGAACAGCAAGGAACAAAACAGACAAAAATCCCTGCCCTCATGAAGTTTATAGTCTAGCGAGGGAGAAAGACAAGTAGCAAGCAAACAAGTTAGTAACGTGCTTGGCCAAGGGTTGGGGGGGTGTTAATTGCAATGGGGAGAAATAAAGGAAGGTGGTGCCAGGAGGGGGTCCCAGGGGAGAGGAGGCACCTGGGGGAGAGGAGGCAGGATGGCTGCTCTGAGGGGGATGCTTGAGTGGAGAGGCAAATGTTGAGAAGCTCTGCGGAACATTCTAGAACATAGACAAATCCTGTGGCAGGAGTGAGTGTGGCTTATTTGAGGAACAGCAAAATGACGCTTTAGGATTTCAGTGTAACGTTCCCCATAACAAATCACGTTTGCATTACAGAGTATCGGGAAAACTTTGTCTCTGCAGACCAATTTGTGTTCTTTTTGGTGAGAAAGGAAAAACCATGTAGCCTACAATGTCTCCCTTTTGGTTTGTGCTTCTGGAAAGCTCAGAGCCAAGTTCTGCGCTCACCGATAGCGGATAATCAGTTTCTCTCAGGGGTCTGGGATCAGCTGCCTGCTCTGCTTCTTTATAGAAGTAAATCATAAAATAAGTTCTTATTTGGCCCAGACTTTCTCTGTGTAAGCTATGCTGTCACCCATATGCTTTCTCGAGTTGAATTGAAAGGGGTAGAAGAATTAAGCTTTTAATTGCCATTCGACAGATTTGTCGTTAGAAACAAGGAAGCTGTAACAAGTGGCAGATGTCATTGCCTTGTTGGTTCATTGCACAGACATTTATTAAGTGCCCACTGAGTCCGGGCATGGGTGGGGGCCTGTGTAGCAAGATGAAGAGGACGGTTCCTGGGCTCAGTGTGCTCCCTCCCATTCTGGGGTG
Organism: Indri indri; assembly: GCA_004363605.1. Lineage (NCBI taxonomy): Eukaryota > Metazoa > Chordata > Mammalia > Primates > Indriidae > Indri > Indri indri. The sequence goes on from RJWJ010026147.1 coordinate 6,842, forward strand.
CAGTGCAGTGTGAAAATCAACTGCTTACAGACGTCAGATGTAAACTGGCACAAGATAGGAGCCCAAAGAGAGCGACAGCTGGTCCTGGGAAGGTTTTTCTGGAGGACGAGGGGACTGACACACGGAGTCCCCTCCTGTCCTCGCGGTAGGAGAGAGGCCACATCAGCCCCCCGCCTGGCCCCCATCCGAGGAAGGTGGCGAGGGGCTACCCAGCCGGCTGGCCCCGCCTTCCACAATCCATCCCAGCTCCAGGACACCAGGGTCTGAGGCAAGAGCTTTCCTGACAGAAAGAAAAAAATAGATTAAAAATGCCTCCGCCCACATGTCCTATTTTTAATCGATTTGCACACGGCGTCTTCAATCATGGTATTAATATTTAATTGCCCTGTCAGGTCAGATCCTTCCCAGGCAGATAGTTAAAAATGGCTTGGGACAGAGGAGAAAATGAGGTGGCGGGTGGGCACGAGATGAGGACAGCAAGGCGCTGGCTGAGGAGGGATTAGGGTCCGAAGGACAAGGACGGACAGGCAGACCCTGGCCCTAGGGTCCTGGGAGAAAGAACATCTCATTCGCTTTCTCTCTGTCCCTTCATTCCACACACGTGGAAGCACAACAGTGTTTTTCCAAGAAGCCATTAAAGAAACCACGTAACGTGTAGACAACACCAAGGCCTGTGGAGAAAAGGAGGTGTTTTTTCAGTGAGCAGCCAGGACGCTGGCCTCTGGGGAAGGTCCAGAGTACCAGGCGGTGGTGCCCCTCGGTTCTCTGAGCCTGTGAGGGGCCAGCTGGCATTTGACTCCGGCCCCAGCCCAGCCTGCCCAGGTGAAGCCTGATGTACATGCATGTTTCTTCCAGAAGCCGTGCTTGTCTGGGCCGTCCCGGCGTCATGGCAGCACAGAAAAAGGGCTCGGGAACTATTTTAGTACAAAGCACTGTCAGAGACAGTGAATAAATGTCTCACGGTGACTCATGCAAAGAGGCTATTCATAGGCAGGAGACGAGAGAGAGGGGAGAATTGAATTTCATTCAGTTTCAGCCTCTTGCTTTATTTATTCTTCCTTTTTAAAAAACAGACTTCAAGAGGTAACATTTGCCTTGTCAGGTTTGAGTGGTGTCAGGAGGATGGAATTGTCCGTTGAGCTGAGCTGCCACCTCCCCCGCTTCTCCAGGGCCCAAAGGCAGAAAAGAGGCAAGAGCTCCCTTGGAGGCTCAGGGCACATATTCTTTTCTGTTCATTGCTGATACCTTTGCTGAACACAAAGCCTCACATGTCCAGGTTGCCACAGGAAGTCACGTTGAGGCGATGTCTCATTTTCACCAAGCGCTGAAGAAAAACCTGGAGTCCTATTGAATACCCCTGTCACCTCCGTGTGTCTTCTGGGTTTGGGGCAGTAGTTCTCACTGGGGACGCATGTGCCCAAAGAGGGACTTTGGAAACGTGGGTGTATTTGGTAGTCTTAATGGTTGGGTTGGGATGGTCTCGGCATTTAATGGGAAAAGGCAGAAATCCTTGACACCCTGCAATGCCCTGGGTGATGGCCCCCAAGGAAGAATGGCACCTGTCCCCTGTGACTGCGGGTGCCCACTGTGCATTCTTGAGTGGAGGACACGTGTGGAATGATCTCAGCCTAACAGTGACCTCCATTTTACTCGTGCCCGTGGCATATTTGTGACATGTTTTTAAACACATGACGTTTTCCAGGAATGTAACTGTTGTGAGAATCAAGGAAAGACTAGATTTTGTGTTGTTCACCTTTTGGAAAAATCTCTTCTATGATGGCAATGTCACCTGTGGTATTTGAATTACCAAAATCACACACACCTGTGCTAACCTGCATTCTAGCTGTCAGGTTTGTGGCACTTCTGTTTCTTCACACGGGCATCTGACTACTTCACGCCGGCCTCTAATTTACTTGCCTCCAAACTTTACATATTGAAACACATACGTGATGTCATCATAAGCGACTTCTCTTTCTCTGTTATATCTCAATTAGGGTATTGTACTGATTTTGAAAATTGTATGTATAGGTGGGCAATATTATTATAATTTAGTTTCAGGAATGTAAAGGGGACATACAGAATATTTGTTAGGAAGCGAGGCAGTGGGAACCACCCAGGTCCTAAACCAGGATTGCGATAACTGCTGTGGGTTTTAACATAGCGCAGACTCCTGGGGCACGGCAGGGTCTGTGACAGACTGGGACTCGGCGCCCCCTGACCGTCGTCCTGCAGCGTTGCAGGCTCAGTGGCGCTAGATCTTCCATTTTTCTCAATGGAAGCTGGAAATCTGTCATGTTGACAACTGTGTTAGTTGGGATAAGGCTAGGCTGCTCTGCCGACAATATAATGGCTTAAGGGACCAGGATGTTGATTTCTTTTGCATGTCGTGGTTATACTGTGAAAGGTCGTGGTCAAGGCTGGGTCGCCACCTGTCTGGGCATCAGTGAGGGGAAGAGGGAGAGGGAAGAGGATGAGGAGGAGCACATGCAGCATTATTAAGGCCCAGACTTGGAAGTTGCCTGCCTCAGCTTCACTTGTGTCCTACAACTGGTGAGCGAATGTCATCCTTAGCTGGGCAGCCATTGCCTGGCTACGGCTCTGATGATCTCTGCCAGAGCACCTAATTCAAACCTTCAAAATACATCACACAGACCAATCCTTTGCTGACCATGGAGCTGGACTTGACACAAGGGCTGCTGGTCCTGCTCTGCTGAATCTATGATTTAGTTGGAGCTTTAAGTTCTGCACATGGAGAGATGATTCAGAACAGAGGAGTGAGGAGGAAGACACCCGGGTAGGGTGTCTAAGTTGGTGGAAGAGTGGCTTGCTCACAGAAACACTCGGAGGGGTCACAGCTTTGAGGGTAAGGGTCTAGACCTTGAATGCAGACAAAGGGGTTTTCATTCAGGTTAGCTGTCCCCCTCCAGGAAACCTTTCCTGATCAGGCCCTCCTGGGTCAGTTCAGGTGCTTCTGTTGTCCACTTCTGCAACACCCGCTGTGGACTCCCCTAGTACGGCATTCCTCACGTCCACTGTGTTGGCCCACCTGTGCTGTCTTCCCATCTACATACATGCAATTATATTTTGTTCACTATCGTATCCTCACGGTCTTGCAGAGTAATTGGTATAAGGTAGGTGCTCAATAAATACTTGGTGAATCACTCTGGGAGGACGAGGCAGGCAGATCGTTCTGAGCTCAGGAGTTCGAGACCAGCCTGAGCAAGAGCGAGACCCCGTCTCTACCAAAAAAATAGAAAGAAATTAATTGGACAGCTAAAAATACATATAGAAAAAAATTAGCCGGGCATGGTGGCACATGCATGTAGTCCCAGCTACTCGGGAGGCTGAGGCAGAAGGATCGTTGAGCCCAGGAGTTTGAGGTTGCTGTGAGCTAGGCTGATGCCATGGCACTCACCCCAGGCAAGAGAGTGAGACCCTGTCTCAAAAAAAAAAAAAAAAAAATACTTGGTGAATGACTGAAAGAATCCTATGAATAGTAGAAGATCATGGGTGTTTTTGAGTCAGTGCCAGGCATGACCACAGAGCTTTGTCAGGAAGATGAATCTGGTTCTCATATTCAGAAGGCTGGGGAAGGAGGAAAAAACCAGACTGGGGTCCCTGTGAAGTCCCCTGTGAGAGAGGGAGGAGAGAGCCCCTGCGAAGGGGTGGGCTCAGAAAGGCTGATGGATCGGGGGCATCTGGGTGGGGAGTGGAGAGTCGGAGACTCTGGCTCTGGGGTGTTTCAGGCCATGTCTAGTTGAGTGCTAACACAGTCAGCTGGAGCACCAGTCACCAAGAGGAGCCTTGCACGGAGGAGACAGCCATGAGCAGCGAACCCTGGAGGGTTCTATGTACCACTAATTGAATTAAAATAGAAATTCTAGGAGGCGCTTCCCGGATGAGGGAGCATTTATCATGGACCTGGAGGCACAGGGAAAATGAGTGTTCTAGAAAAGCATGTCAGCTTCATTAATTTGCCAAGAACATAGTGAGAGTATGATAAATTTTTTTATGAGCAGAAGGATACATGTAGTAATGACTGGCTGGCTATTGTTTGTACTAGACTTTCAGGGAAAATGATTGGGAAGATGATCGAGGCTCTTCTCAAGCTAGAAAGAGTTTGGTTGCTATGACAGATCTTGGCCTCTGGAGCCCATCAAAGAGAGCTGTGATCTCTGAGGAAGAGGTTTCCTCTGGGCAACGGTGGGGAAGGAGCTCAGGGAGAAGTTGGGTCACCCCTTATCCTCGCCAGTGATCTAGGGAATATTAAGCATGTGGTGCCCCTGGGGCCGAGGATCGACCCAGATGTGGCCCTTGCTAGTCACGTCAGGCAGACTGTGGAGACCTCCTCAGCCCCAGGGGCCAGTAGGCAGTGCCAACATCTGCTGTAACATCTTTGCAGGTGTGACAGACAGACACAGGTCTTCTCTTGCGTGCAGGTGAGTGGGGCTGCACATGTTGCACCTCAGATACAACTGAGGCATGTGAGAGGAGGCAGCCTCCACAGCTGAACACAGAACACAGGCTTGGCTGTGCTAGAGGATTCCTCAGGGTGTCAGACATTTAGATTATTAAGCTGGGCTAAGGCAAGGGCTTTCTCTGCAAACAGCATAGGTGCCTGGAAGTCATAATGCCAATTCAAGGTCCTTGTGGGAAGCAAGATTGACAAGCTCAGCATGGCCAGTGGCCAGGGTCACAAGGTTACCAACAGGCTTTGGGAGCTGGGGGGTGAGGAAGGGTTGGCTTGGTTTGGTGTCTGGGAGAAGAAGGCTTTGGATGTGGCTGAGGTGTAGGGAAGACAGAGGATGATGATATTGAAGGGGAACTAGACTGGAAATCAGAAGACTTGGATTTTGAGTTTGAGTTTTACCAACTAGCTGTTGACCATGAGTATGTCATTTCTTTCTTCATGCCCTCTTTTCTGGACCTGTCCTGATTCTGCCCAGGACTGCAGAGGGTGCAAGGGCAGATGGACTTTGATTGGTTCTGCTGGGATCACATGCCCACACCAGACCAATCAAAGTCCTTTTCTGGGATTTTTATATGGATGCTTCCAAAGCTGCTCAGGGCCATGCAGGCCTATTTCCCTGGCTGCAAAGAGGCAGCTGTTTGAAGTAAGGAGAGAATGAGGATACTCTAGATGGAAGAAAACCCAAGAGTAGAGAGAAATAAGTGAAAGATAGATATAATTAGACAGATACATACAGACTTACACATGTAGAAACATAGACAAACAGAAAGAACTAGCTCCTACACCTGCTGGTTCTTTTGCTTGAGCTAACTTGAAGTTTTGCAAACAAAAAAGTTACTATTAATTTAGTAGAAATATGAAGGCCTTTGACTTTATCACTGATCTAAAGCAGATAATTGGTGGTAGAAGGGAAAGAAGTGAGAAAAGGTAGGTGGTCTTTTGCTACTTTCTTGTAAAACTTCAGTTAAACTCTCATTTCAGGTGAAAATATTGGGCCATTTCCAACCAGTCATTGTTCTCCAAAAGCTCCCCACTTTTACCCGCTTTTGCAAATGTCACCCTCTCTGCTCTTGGCATCTCCTGCCCTTTTCCTTTTATGATCCTTGTCTGGTTAACTCCTATTCAACCTTCAAAGCTTTGCCCTGCCCTGATTCTTTTTTTTGGCAAGAACTCATCGAGCCAAGTGCTGTGCTAGGAGCTGGGAGATGGCAAGGAAGATGACCTCCATGTACTCATTCAACAGATACTTCTTAAATGCCTGCTATGGGCCAGTCACAGCATTATGTGGACAAATCCAGTGGAGAGTGAGCAAGACAAGGTCCTTGCCCTCATGGAGTTTATTCCATTGGGAGATGAAAAGTAGAATTCATTTAGGAGTGAGATGTGTACTCCTGCAGCTATCTCGATCCTCCCCAATAGCTAATTCTTACCTGCACTTCCTACTAGACTGCGAGGAAAGTGAGGAGAGAGACTGTGTCCTTTGTTTCCTGTCTCCACATGTGGCACAGGCCCAAGGACACGCTGCTTGGTCTGAGCCCAGCAGTGTTTCATTATTCATGGAGGTTGCTGCCAGTTTGGCAGAGAGGAGGGACTGTGCTTCCCCAAGGCCTGGTGGACACCTCTTCAGCAGTGGGTGAAAGAGGAATGTAATGAGATTTTAAAGAAGACGATAAAGAAGATCCAAAGACATGGCCATCTGGACTTCAGCTATTTATGAGGAAGTCAGCCCGGCCCCAGAAAACAGCTGGTTATACTTTGAAGAGAAGCCAAGTAAGTGTAATTTCCACTGAAAGCTATTCAGTGGGATCCATGGGCAAGGCTGTGACAGTAGGTGCCACTTAATGAGGCTGCTGTGGACTCTTCCAGCTTAGGGTGAGGAAGGTCAGGGGACCAGGCAGGTGGGCTCAGGGCAAGGCAAATGCTGGAGGCCCTGGGAGGGGAGCCCCCAGGTGCTGAGATGGGACCAAGGCTCTTATGGCTGGGAGATGTACGGTGCCCTTGGAATCAGAGCTGAAGGGACTGTGGAGTTCATTTTAGTTAGATGAGAAAACTGAGTCCCAGAGAGGTCAGGCAGCCAGCCCAAGGTCAAACAGCTAGGTGACGGCAAAGCCAGGAGTCAGCCCCAATTTCTCCTGACTCAGCAGTAAGTTGAGCCCCCTCAGGCAGGACATGGGAGACGTGGCTGCCACTCTGCCCTGTGGAGATATTTTTTAAGATTACTATCTGGCCTTCCATCCCTTTTCTCTTTCTCCCTCCTTACCAAGACGAACTGAACACCTGTATGCTCCAGACACTGGGATAGGTGCTAAGGAGAGAGACGCCCAGGCACGGCTGCAGCCCTGAGGAGCTCACAGCTCTGGGGGAGGAAGACACAAGGACCCCAGGTAACTGCAGCTGGGCGTGGTCGGGCAGGACAGGTAATGAGCTCTCAGTGCACAGGGCCTCACCCGGCTGAGCCTGGGGCTTCAGGGACCACCTTGTGGAGGAGGGGATGCCTGAGTCTTGAAGAATGAGAGGGAATCAGGCATGTGACAGGCTTTAGCAGGCAAGGGAGATCCCAGGAATATCATTTCAGGCAAGTGACTGGTGAGGGGCGAAGGGTGGATTCAAGGGAGCAGAGGCTGTCGGGGGACATGCTGGAAGGCAGTAAGCTAAGGGAGAGATTATGAGGGCCTGGGGTTGCAAGCGGTAGGCAGGAAGGAAAAGATTCAGGAAATATGTCAGAGGTATTTGTGGGGAGGAGGCGAGGCAGAGGAGGAGCCAGGCCAAGTTCTCAAGCTTACCTTCTCCACCTGTAGCCCGACCGCCCCTGCCCAAACGAAGGACATCTCCATGCAGACAACCTTCTGGTCCCTAGCGCCCAAAAGCCCTACTTGATTCTCCGCAAAATTGCCTTCACGTCTTCATTTTCTGGTTTCAGTCAGTGTTTCCCCACTCTCTCTTCCCTCAAGTTCCATTTTCGGCTTTTTCCCTCCCCTCATGGCCAGGGCCACACCTTGGCTGAGCAGGTGACCTCTCTCAGGGCAGCCCAACACACCAGGCTCCTCCTGAGACTGAATTTAAAAAGTATGTTCAGTCACTTTCCTGAGAACGCCGCTGCTTCCCACCCTGAGCAGTTGAATCATCTAAAACTTAGTTAAGTCTAAAAAACATTTACCAGGAATTCACTATGAGCAGGAGGTCCATTTCCGCCTTCTGGGACATGCCCAGACTACAGAGAGGTCTTCTCACTTCTGAACTGCGAGACCCTCAGCTCCTGGTTGCTTTCTTCGCCTGGCTTTGGTGCACGGAATGGAAAAAGAAATTCAAATCTAATTTAAAAAACAAAATAAATGAACAACAAAAGCCCCTTAATTGTTTGTTCTAATAAGCCAGAGCTCAGCATGATCTAGAATGTGATCAGTCTGTCTTAGAGAAAAAAAATTGGTAGATTTTACTTTTGGCTTTTTTGTAGGTGCTCAGTAAATATTCGTGCAATGGGTGAACGGCAGACTAACAAAGCATTCATTGCACAGGGCCTGTAAGACCCGCCTGACAATAGGGCCGGGAGCCCTCCCTTGTCATCCTCGGTGCCTGTCACTGGGCCCAGCACTCACGGAACTCAGGGCATGGTGGGTGGGTTAGTTATCAGTTCTTATAATCACATTTGCTGTTTACAAAAATTAGTGATATTTCCTTGTCCTGAAAACCAGCTGGACATTTAAAGTAGGTCTGTCTTGCATCCTGAAATCTTATTATTCTAATTATTCAAATCAATTCAATATTTACTAAGAGCAGTGAAGGTTGTTCGAGGGTGAGAAGGCGCCGGTTCTGATTCCCTGAGACTGGAATCTCGGTGGTGGAGGGTTTGGGAAGGGGCAGGGAGGGAGGCAGTGGTGGGAGCTCTGGGTGTCAGACAGGCCTGTGTTCCCCCCACCAGGTGGCCCCCTCCCCCACACCCTCCAGCCACCGGAGTTTGGGCAAGCTGCTGACAGTGTCAGAGCTCTGGGCTTTTTCTCCTGCCTGTCAGAGTGCTGGAAGGGCTGTATTGCTGATAGTTTGTAGGGCTCCCACAACAAAATACCACAGATTGAGCCGCTTAAACAACAGAAATTTATTTTCTGACACTTTTGGAGGATAGAAGTCCAAACTGAAGGTGTTGACAGGATTGGTTTCCTCCGAGGCCCTTCTCCTTGGCTTGCAGTTTGGCCATCCTCTCACCGTGTCCTCACGTGGTGTTTCTCCAGCCCACCCCTGGTGTCTTTGTGTGCCCCAATCTCTCCTTTTACAGACACCAGGCAGACTCAATCAGGCCCATCCTAAAAACCTCATTTTATCATTTGAAAGGCCCTGCTCTCCAGCTAGGGTCATATTTTAAGGTTAGGGGTTAGGGGTTCACATATGCATTTTGGGAGGCCGCAACTTGACCTACAACAAAGACCAAAGAAAATCGTGTGCAAAATGTCTAGTATGATGCCTGCCTGGTACATAGTCATTTGAATCTCCCTCCTCCTTCCTCCTAGTGGGATAACATAAGTGCAAAATAACCATTTTTAGATAGAGTAAATGTAAAATTGGCCTGTCTGGGTATAAATTGTCATTAAATAGGAATATTGGGGATCCAAATTAATGAATTTCTATTATCTAAGCTTTTTTGGAGATTCTTTTTTTAAAGTTGGATTTATGGAGGAATAATTACATACCATAAAATTCACCCTTTTAAAGTGCTTAATTTGCTCAAGGAGTTTTAACAAATGTATATCGTCACGAAACCACCACCACGATCAAGATAGGGAACATTTCCATCATTCCAAAAAGTGCGTGCCCTCTTGTCCCCCTTTGCAATCTCCTCCCCACCCTAAGCCTTTTGCAACCACCGATCTGTTTTCTGTCTTTAGAGTTCTGACTTTTCCATGATGTCATATACATGGAATCGGGTGGCGCATGGTCATTTGTCATCCACTTCTTGCACTTTCTCATAATACTTGTGAGACTCGTCCCTGTTGCTGCACCTATGAGGAGTTATCCCTTTTATCATTTTGTTACCAAGTGGCTTTACATTCTGTGGATATACCATAATTTGTTAAACCATTTGCAAACTATGAAAGTTCTAGTTGCTCCACTTGGTATTTTTAGTCTTTTTCAGTTTTAGCCATTTTAGTGAGTGTGTATTTCATTGTGGTTTTAGCTTGTGTTTTGCTAATGGCTAATGATGTTGAGCGTACTTATCGAATACGTACATATGTACGTCTGTAATAGATATATGCTTTGCACATGTTTATTACTGTCTGTGCTTTGACTTTTCATTTTTCTTAACATTTTCTTTTGAAGAGCAGAAGTCTTAAATTTTGTTGGTCTAATTTTCCCATTTTTACTTTTATGATTCATGATTTTTGTGTTCTATCTAAAAATCTTTACTTAATCTAAGTTCACAAAGGCTTTATCTTCTATTTTTCTTCCAGAAGTTTTATATTTTAGTTTTTACATTTAATACTATGATCCATTTCAAGTTAATTTTGTATGTGGTTTGAGGTAAGAGTCAAGGTTCATTTTATGCATATGAATGTCCAATTTCGCCAGCGCAATTTATTAAAAAGGCCATCCTTTCCCCCATTGAATTACCCTGACACCTTTGTTTAAAATCAATTGACCACATATGTAGGGGCCTATTTCTAGATTCTTATTCTGTTCCGTTAATCCTCCTATACGCTAATATCACATTTTCCTGATTGCTGTAGCTTTATAGTAAGTCTTCAGATCAGGTAGTGCTAGTCTTCCAAATTTGTTCTTCCTTCTCAACATTGTTTTTGCTATTCTAGATCCTTTCTGCAGAAATTTTAAAGTCAGTTTGCCAATTTTTACACAAAAGCAGATCAGGATTTTAATTAGGATTCTTGTTACCTTAAAAAAATCATTCTGATAAATTAGATGAACGCCATTTCTATAATTGTGGATAATCTTTGAAACAAGCTTTTGGTATTTTAGTAAACTGGTCAGTTTGTAATTAAGTTGAATGTATAGAAACCTGTGATTCACACCTTCTTTCCTGATCCTAGGCTGCAATGAAATGAAGCCTCATTCTTTGGAGATGAAAACACCTGGAATGTATCCACGGCTCCGGGGGCCACCATTTTGTCCCAAGAGGAAAGCCAGATTTCTCCCTGGGGTGACCTCTGTCTACATCTGTGATGGGGAGGTATGGCCTACCAACCCAGACCCAAGAGAAGCTGCTGGAGGCATTCCCAAACAGCCAGTCTCTCTCATTTGTCCGGAGCAAAGTTCATCTGGTTTAGGAAAAGTGCTCTCACTCACAGCACGAGACCACCACAGTCCCCAGGAGGAGAGTATTCTGGGAAGAGGTTGAGGGCACAGGCACAATATTCTGGAAGCATTGCCACCACTAGTGTGGGCTTGTCCATATGGAACACGCAGAGCAGGGGCCGAGATTGCCACACAGCCGGTTCCCCTGGGGCTGCTCTCAGAAAGCTGGCATTTCAGCAGCAGAATTGTTGCCTGTTCTTTGCACTGCGGATTGTTAGCAGGTTCTAAATAGACCAGTCATCTTTCCCTTTTAGCACAGAAGGGTCTTAGAACTCCAAATACCGCCATGGGCCTGAATGTTTCAAGTGAAAACATTCCCCAAAACCACAGCCCTCGGGTGAGAGGAAGGGCTGGCCAAGGGCTTCAAGGGAAAACAACCACCCACCAGCCTGGAAACCACTGGGTACACAAGAGGCTGGGTCATCTTGCTCACAGATGCTGCGAGACAGGGTTTGTACCAGGCAGAATTAATCCGATAAAGTCACCTTCCCAACCAGTGCCTGCCCCGACCTTCCCGCTGCTCCAGGAAACGAGAGCAGCCCGGGAGGTGTGGGGAAAGCTCCCAGTGGCCGCCTGCCTCAGCCAGTTGGCGGTATGAATTGAGCTCGCCCGAGGCGCAGGGCAGAGCGGCTCTGTGGGTGGTGGGATGCAGCCTTCACTGTCCTTTAGTCCAATACGACATGTAGCAAATGTAAATAAATTCACTGACAACACAGGAACCAGTCCTTGGCAAACAAACAAAGGTGCTTTGACAAAAGGCAGAGGAGTCTGCTGGGAGTTGTGGGAGGCCCTGGGCTGACAGGCCTGGAGGCCACAGTGACTGTCACGGGAACAGGTCTCTCAGGAATGGTCTGGGGAGAGGTGGGCAGAACTCAGGCGAGCCCTTGGGATGACCAGTGCAGACTGTCTTCACAGCACTCAGCTGGTGAGCAGGAGAGCTCGGGAAGTGAGTAGAAAGCTTGGGAAGGCAGTGAGGAAGAAAGAAAGGGAGGAAAGAAGGAAATCGAGGAATCTCCACGTGGTAGCTGCTGGGAGGGAGGGGTGGCCTGGGTCCCAGGCTGCCCAGGCTGCAGGGACTGGCTGGATCCGCTCACATGCCTCTCAGCGGGTGTGTCCACCCATGAGTGGTCGTTAGTGGGATTCGGTCCAGGAGGGACAAATTTAGGACAGCTGTTTCAGTTGAAGGAAGGGAGGGTCAGGACATACTGGAAGGAAGGTGGAGAAGGCGGCTCAGTGGTGGCCCTGGCAAAGAGTGTAACCAAAGCGTGATGACGATGGCACGACGACCCTCGGCACACATGTGAGTGGCACTGCAGCTGGAGAATTATGAACCAGGCCTCTAGGGCAGATGGACCTGAGTTCGCATCATGGCTCTACCACTTACTGCTGTGTGACCTTGGGCAAGTTATGCAGTCTCTCTGAGGCCCAATTTCCCCAACTGAAAATAAGTGATCAGCACCGATTTAGAAGGGCTTATCAAGAGGGTTCCAAGAGAGAACACTTAAGACACTGCTCAGTAAGTGGCAGCGACTGTTAAGAGGATGGATCATTTGAGGACCAAGCGATGACTTTGATGCCACCGTTCCCCGGTAGGAAGTGGACTTTGCCAGAGTTTGGTGGACTTGGCTTCTGCTAAGAAGCCCATCTTACCTGGAACATGAGGGTGGGAATTCAGGGCTGGCCGTGACCATGTTTCAATGTGTGAAGAGGCTTTAGTTTGCTCCGGGGTCTTCCTACTGATGCTGATGACTCTACTTAAGAGTTTATATTTTGGAGGCTTCTCAAGCTTTCTCCTTCTAGTTGTGGGTTGGGGGTGGGGTGGGGAGGAGAGAGGTGTTTGGGGCCCCTCTGTAGCCCGCAGCAGGAGCCAGCGGGGGCAGGGGGCATCAGAGTCCCACTGTATTGGCAGAGACCCAAATACCAGACATAATTGCAAGGATAAAGGAGGATTTAGGGTGACTTAATTTAAAGCTTCCCTTTTTCCTTTTTTTGGGCAAAGGCTGTGAGTGGGGGTTGGAACTAAAACAGACGGAGCCTTGTTAGTGACTTGAATTTTCACTTGCAGAACGACGGAGCTTTGGGAAGGGGTTTCTCCTTCGTGTGTTCCTCCAGTCACGTGCCATCGGACCTGCTCTGTGAATCTCAAGCCCCATTTGTATTCCAGTCTGATCACGGGAGACTTACATCCCCGTGGGCTCCAGGCTGGGACTGGGACTGACAGGAAACGTCCAGGGGAGTCTTCAGCTGACACAAAAGTACTCCGGGGAAATCAGCTGGCAGCCCTGCCAGCCTCGTCACCCCCAGCTGCCCCTGGGGAGAAGATGGTGGCAGATTGTTCTTGACGACTGCTCTTTACTGGATCTTCCCTGTGTTCCCGGTATTCAGGGCTCTCGTCCCTGATAGGACAGCAAATCACGAGGACGCAGCGTCAGGTCAGTGACCAAGTGCCCAGCATACCAATGATCAGAACTCTGCCGACAGTTGGATCCAGTGCTTGAAATTCCAGCCGCGAGTCTGGGCGCCGCACATGCCTTGGGTAACACACTAGTTGCCGGTTCCCAAAGTCACCAGGATGACCTTCCTTCACCGGGATTCAAGCACTGCAGGCCCAATTACAATAATTCTGACAAGCCCGCTCCCTTCCCAAAGGCAGTGGGTGCTGAGCCCTGCTTTTCTGTGGGTTCAGCGAAGGGAGCCCTGCAGAGAGGATGAGCAGCGCTGCCCTCAGTCCCTTGAAACCAGGGATCCCCCTCTTCACAAAGGCTTTCCTGGGGTGGGACTGACCTTCCTGTGGCCTGTCTTGCGGGGAAGGGGCTCATTCCCCGATGCTGAGTCCCCGCCCCATGTGCCTCCTGCAGCCAGGGCTGTTCCGAGGGCTGGGAGCAGCCAGCTTGGGCTGTTGCCCGATGTTGGCTATGAAGTATAAACCCCTGCCCAGAAAAGGAGTTGCCAGGGAGGAAGCCAGTTTCCTGTCAGGGTGGCTTCATGAAATTCTCTCTCTTTGGAATGGCTTGAGCAAAAGCACGTCTGGAAGCCAGTCGAAGCCTCGAGGCCTTTCCCCAGCCCCAGCTCTTGGTCGTCCAGGGGTTGATTCACCCTCTTGTCCCACGTCAACATGAGGGACACTCAGGAGAGGGGGTCCCGGGGGAGGGGATCCCTGCCCAGGGCCCAGTCATTCTCCCCACTCATTCTCACCCCTTTTCCCTGAAGGATTCTTCCCAGGAAGGGTTGAGTTTCCTTTGCGGGTTCTCTCAGCCCCGTGGAGTGTGTGTTCACAGACCTGCACCCTACCATTCGGAAACTCCTCGGGGACAGGGTTTGGTCTGTTCAGCTTTGCTTGCTAGTGCCCAGCTCAGTGGCATGCAGGGTGGACCAGTGGTTCTTGAACCCTCCCCTCGCTTTGCAGTCACCCGAGGTGATGTTGAAAACTGCCAGTGCTCAGCCCCAGCCCCAGAGGTTCGGATTTAACCGCCCTGAGGTCTGGGCGCTGGTACTCTGAGAAGCACCCCAGGCCATTCTGCTCCCTTGGGGAGCAGTCCCGGTGGAGACCCCTGGGGAGACCACCGATGAACCGGCAGCTTTGCCCAAGTGGCACCTTCTATTTATTTATTTATTTGTTTGGTGGTGGGGGAGCAGACTCTCAATCCCCCCACCCACTCCTAGCATTTATCCACAGTTAATTCCATTTGTTTGAGCCGCGACACTCCTGGACAACCAAGTTCTGGAAGGAGAGCTGCTGGCAGGCATCTCTCCCCTGGTGTGTCTGGAACTGCACGGAGAAACTCACCAAGTCTTACGGAATCCCTCCCCCGACAGCAGGGTGCTCTCGCCTCCTCTCCCCCACGCCCACCCCACGCCCACCCCGTACCTGCCAGTGGTTTCTGGACTGCAGGCCCTGCTTCCCAAACTTGGTACCTGGCAGAATCACTCAGTTTGGAAGTTACAAATCAGATGTCTCAAAGGGTCGGATGTGAGAGTCAGCATATGCGTGTGTGTGTGTGTGTATGCACATATATATTATGTAAATACATCCCTTTAGGTGATTCTCCTTATGCATTTGCAGGTGGGACCCACTGTGCCAGGTCCTGCCAGCTGCTTAGTCCACAGTGGCCAAGGCTCTGGGGACTGCTCTGCCCTGGGGACTCTGAGATGTTGTGAAAAGCAGTTGTGAGCAAGTCTAAGGGGCCGTGTGTGTGGGTCCGGGTGGGTCATGCAGCCCTGGGGGACAGGCACGTGGACAAGGTGTTTCATGCCCAATTTCAACACACCCGAGAAGATTGGATAGAGCCTCATCCAGGGCAAAGATGACTGAATCTGATCCCAGAGCATTTTTGAGGTCCATTTCCATCCCCAGCTCACTGGAGCTGCGGGACTGCAAAAGAAGGCACCGTCTGGGACTCCAGGGGATCTGTTGTCTACATGGGAAAACTGGAGACAAGGACATAGAAACATGAGATGAAACACAGATTTGAAAAGCCACGAGAGCTCTGAAAGGAGTGATGTCCGCTCCCTGGTGCACCGTTGCTGTTCTCCCCTGTGGCTGACTGCAGCACCTGGACCGAAACCAGCTACACTTAGACACCGACATGAAGTTGCTCCTGGACCACTCTTCGTTCCTTTAAAAATGCTAAAATATCACAAGCACACAGGACAGTGGAGAGAATATCGTCCAAATATGCAACCACTCTATTTCTCCATATTTGCTTCAGCCGATCTTTTAAAGGACTAGAACATTGTTAACCCTCACCCGTGCCCTTCTGACCCTTGCCCCGCTCTCCTGAAATTGGTGTTCCTCTTCCCCACGCATGTTTTTATACCTTTACTAAACACGGAGTGTCCACACGCATGCATGTGCCATGGTTTTGCAAGCTTTCAAACTTCATGTAAGTGGTGGCATACTGTATCCTTTGCATAGTTTTCATTCACCGTCGTTTGCTGCATTGTTGTGTTTGTGGTTTCATCACGTTGACACAACATGGACCTCAGTAGTATATTTATCCATTCTTTTTTTGGATGAGTATGAAGATTGTATCCCATTTTTCCTATTAGAAATAACGCCACAGCATTAGTCGTAATGTACATTCTGGTACTGTGTCCCTCCACACAAGTATTCCACTCTGTCCATTATAGGATCAGCTCTTGGACCTGCTACCCACCTGGATGGGGCTCTGCCGTGGGATCACCCCTCGTCAGCACGGCAGCTTGGCGGAGTCAGCAAGTGCGTGAACCCGGCCTGGTCTCTAGGCCCCGCCTTGCACTTGGAGACCTAGTCTTACTCCAGAATCCTCCCTGGCTCAAGCCTGCTCAGGGACTCCTACCCCACCTTCCACCCGCTCCTGGCCCCTCCTGGAAGGAATGTTCTTTGGCAGGAGAGAGTGGCCTGGTTGGGCCGTGGGGTGAGGAGGCCTCGTGTGCGTGGTCAATTTAACTGGACCTCGAAGGAAGCTCAGTTCACGGTGCAGGTGGAGAGGGGAGGGCTTTCCTGGTGAGGGGCAGCTGGAGCCAGTGTGGGCAAACGAAGGTGGCAGTGTCGGGTGGGGACCAGGCAGAGAGCAGGCCAGAGGACGAAGCCGAGTTCTGCTGGCAAGTGGGCGGTGGGATTAGTACCATGATGTGGGTTGAGGAAGTGAAAGCTTTAT
>RJWJ010026148.1:6697-23352 GCA_004363605.1 Indri indri
AAAAAAAAAAAAAAAAAAAAAAAAAATCCCAGGACCAGATGAATTCACAGCCAAATACCAAAAATACAAAAGGTAACTAATAACAATTCTGAACTGTTACAATAAATTAAGGAGAAGGGAATTATCCCTAACTCATTCTACAAAGGTGGCCAGTATCACCCTGATAGCAAAACCAGAGAAGGACACAGTAAAAAAAGAAAACTATAGACCAATATCCCTGATGAACATAGACTCAAAAGCCCTCAACAAAATACTAGCAAACTGAATCCAACAGCACACCAAAAAGATAGTACACCATGAAGAAGTAGGTTTTATACCAGGGATGCAAGGATGGTTCAACATACACAAATCAATAGATGGGATACATCTCTTCAGCAAAATGAAGAACAAAAATCATATAATCATCTCAGTAGATACAGAAAAAGCATTTGATAAAATTCAGCATCCTTTTAGGATTAAAAAAATCCTCAACAAAGTAGGCATAGGAGGAACATAACTCAAAATGATAAAGGTCATATATGACAAAACCACAGCCAACATCATAATTAATGGGGAAATGTTGAAAGCATTTCCTCTAAGAACTGGAAGAAGACAAGGATGCCCACTTTCAGCAGTTTTATTCAACATAGTACTGGAAGTTCCAGATTGCCTAGAGCAATCAGGCAAGAGAAAAAAATTAACATTTTCCAGATTGGGATAAAGAAATTCAAATCATCCCTGTTAATTGATGACATGATCTTATATCTAGAAAAGACTCTACCAAAAACCTTTTAGATTTGATAAATGAATCCAGTGAAGTTTCAGGATATAAAATCAACATACAAAAATCAGTGGTGTTTCTATACACCAATAATAATAGAGCCAAGAACCAAATCAAGAAGGCAATACCATCTATAATACATACAAAACAAAAAAATATTTAGGAATATATTTAACCAAGTAGGTGAAAGATCTCTACAAGGAAAACTACAAAACACCAAAAAAAGAAATTGTAGATGACACAAACAAATGGAAAAACATCCCATGCTCATGGATTAGAATTACTATCATGAGAACAACCATACTATCCAAAACAATCTAGATTCAATACAATCCCTATCAAAATACCAATCTCAATTTTCATCAAATTAGAAAAAAACAATTCTAAAGTTTATATGGAACCACAAAAGAGCTTGAATAGACAAAGCAAAAAAAAAAAAAAAAAACAAAGCCAGAGGCATCACATTGTCTGACTCCAAACTATACTGTAAGCCTATGATAACAAAAACAGCATGGTACTGGTATAAAAATAGACACATAGATCAATGGAAAAGAATGGAGAACCCAGAAATAAAGCCACATACTTACAGCCAACTGATCTTTGGCAAAGTCAACAAGAACATACACTGGGAAAAGGATACCTTTTTGAATAAATGGTGCTGGGAAAATTGGATTGCCATATGTGAAAGAATGAAAGTGGACCCCTATCTCTCACTATATACAAAAATGAACTCAAGATGGATTAAAGACTTGACTATAAGACCTGAAATTATAAACGTAGTAGAAGAAAACCTAGGGAAAACTCTTCTGGACATTGGTCTAGGCTTCAAGAATTCATAACTAAGACCCCCAAAGTACAGACAACAAAAACAAAAATAGACAAATGGACTTAATTAAAAAACTTCTACATAGCAAAAGAAATAATCAACAGAGTAAACAGACAACCTGCAAAATGGGAGAAAATATTTGCAAACTATACATCTGACAGGGGACTAATATCCAGAATTTACAAGGAATCAAGTAATTCAACAACAGCAACATAAGCCCATTTAAAAGCCGGATAAGGACATGAATAGACATTTTTCAAAAGAAGACAAACAAATGGCTAACAAGCATATGAAAAAATGTTCAACATCACTAATCAACAGAGAAATGCAAATTAAAACCACAATGAGATATCATCTTACCCCAGTTAGAATGGCTATTATTAAAAAGACAAAAAATAACAGATGTTGGTGAGGATGCAAAAAAAGCAACACTTACGCACTGTTGGTGGGAATGTAAATGAGCACAACCTCTGTGGAAAACAGTATGGAAATTTCTCAAAGAACTGAAAATAGAACTACCATGCAATCCAGCAATTTCCACTATCAGGTATATACCCAAAGGAAAAGAAATCATTATACCAAAAAGATACCTGCACTCGTATGTTTATCACAGCAGTCTTCCTAATAGCAAAGATATGGAATCAAGCAAAGATAAGCGTCCATCAACGGATGATTGGATAAAGAAAACGTGGTATATATACACAATGGAATACTATTCAGCCATAGAAAAAAAATGAAATCATGTTTTTTGCAGCACCATGGATGGCACTGGGGGCTTTATCTTAAGTAAAACAACTCAGACACAGAAAGACAAATATCACATTTTCTCAGTTATAAGTGGGAGCTAAATAATGTGTACACATGGAAATAGAGTGTGGAATGATAGGCAATGGAGACTCAGAAGTGGGGGGAGATGGATGATGAGAAATTACTTAATAGGTACAATGTACATTCCTCCTGTGATGGTTACACTGAAAGCCCTGACTTTACCACTATGCAACACATAAATGCAAAAAAATTTTACTTGTATCTTATAAATTTATACGAATTTTAAAAATAAACTGAAATTGCATTGTCTCAGACAATGGCTTAGGCATAGGTAATATTTTGGAATTTTCCAAGAAATAAAGAATCAGGACTTAAAAAAAAAATAAAAAAGTTACAGGGGGCATTTTCTGTATTCATGGACATTATTCGTATATCGATAGAGCCATTGGATATTGTAAGGAATATAAAGTTTTAAGAATCTGTTAAGCCATACACTTAACATCTGTACATTGTACTATATTTTAATTTTATATTAATATAAAGTAATAAAAAGGGAAAAAATGATCATTGAATGATAATAAAGACAACTACATTTTCTTACAAATTTCCCCCTCTCTAGATCATAAAATTGACCAATCCAGGTGCCAGCTGCTGGGTTCCAGATAAAATGTTGGGGTATTCTCTATTGTTAGTGATGGCTGTGGGATCCACAATTACTGGGCAGAGCCTTGCAGTGGGTGCAATGCCATGGAGGGACTGTGATCCTTTGTGGAGCTTGGTCTTCGGCTGACCCCTGGGAAGCTGGGTGAGGAGGTGGTGGAACAGCTGCCCCACGACCTGAGTCCGTGACTTGCTTTCCACAGCCTCCTGTGCGAGACATTGGTGTGTCCACCTCTCATCGGCTTATTGGTGGGTCTCTTGTTTTTATTCAGACTTGGTCAGTCTATTAGGAGTCAACTTTATGAAATACATGAAAAGCAGCTTGTGCAAACACTGGATTCACACATTGAGAAGAAATGCCAACTCACTGACAAGCTTAATGCTGCCAAAAAGGAGCAGAGATTGCGGCATCTTTAAATGCAGAGATTGAGGCATCTTTAGAGAATGCCAGGCTAGAGAAAGCGTCTTTAAATATACTCAGCATTAGAGACACTCACTAAAAGGTGAAGAGTACCAGCTTGGAGCCGATGAAGGAATTCACTTCAAGAATTCAAAGAAAAGAGATACAAACTCTCCAAACAAGAGGCAAAGGAGGAAATGCTAAAAATGCTGGGGACAATAGAAGAGGTCATGAGAATCACCCCATCACAAGGAGATTTTCCAAACCCGCCCAGAGGCCAAGAGATAAGTCCTGCTGGACCATTCCCCCATGAGTGGGCCTGGGTCTTAACGCAGTGCTTTCCCCTCCCCTCCACTCAGCCCTCCCAAGCTACCAGGCTGCATCCACCCACCTCGACTCCATCTAAGGGTCGCTAAGGCCAGTGGACCCAGGGGAGCCCCTCCCTGGCCTAGAGTTTCTCCACCTCCACATGCTGGATATAGTCAGCCCCTTCATGTTTGATTCCTCCAAATCTAAAGAATATTGGACTTCCTGGAACACATTAAGTAATGTGGAACTTTCTTTATCTTCCCAGAAAGTTTGGGTTTGCTCTTGTTAGCGGTGAAAGGAATATTGTACTTGAGAGCCTAATCTTTTCCCCGAACTGAAATATCATCAAACTACATTTCTCAAGACAATGCTCCTAAATAGTATTTATATATTAATCTTATAAGTGAACAATTTATATTTGATTCTCTGCAGAATTTATTGTATTATACTTTGAAAATACATGCAGTTAATCAATAAAGACTTTTAGTACTCAGAAATAAATAAATAAATATTCACCTTTGTTCCTGATGTTGTGTTTATGATATTACACTTTTTTAAGCGGGCTCTCAAAATTATTATCTCTGGGCTCCACCAAACCTAGATTGGTCCCTATTCTCATCTTATAGATATTTTTCCAAAAAAAAACTTTTTATAAAGCTAAATATATATTTTGGTAATACAGCAACAGACATTTGCAATAAATGTGCCACCAGGAGTGTTACTTATAAATAATTTTAGATATCTAATTTGTAATTGGAGATAATTTTGTGATCAACTCATAAGTGTTAAATCTGCTGTTTATTTTTATATGCTTGTGGGGAAAAAACAGTACAGAAAAATTCTATATGCCCTTATCCTGCCTGCCCCAAATAGAGTAATACACATCAAATAAGCTCCATCTTTTTCTACTTCTAACGAAATCAAGGAAATTAGCCAGATGACAGACCAAAAAAAATATACAGACAAATACAGTCTTGGCCAAAGCAGAGGTGGGGGTGTGTGGGGAATTAAAGCAAAGAAGACACCAGATGCTTTAATGACAGGTGTATAGCAGAGAAAATACAGAGCTGATCTACATCTCGTGGGTCATCTGAAGTCTGCATTTAATTCCAGGTTGGTTTCTCCCCTCAAAACTTTCCTGGGTCAGACTGTCCTCCACTTTCAACTGATGTTCAGAGCATGCAAACCAATTTCAAGAACCTAATGGAAAAAAATCTTTAAAACAAGTTCTGCGATGGGTGCTGAGGCTCACACTTATAATCCTAGCACTTTGAAAGACCAAAGCAGGAGGATTGCTTGAGGCCAGGAGTTCAAAACCAGCCTGGGCATCATAGTGATATCCTTGTCTCTACAAAAACTTAAAAAAAAAAAAAATTAGCCAGGCATGGCATGGCAGCATGTGCCTTTAGTCCTAGCTCCTTAGCTCCTCCAGGGACTGAGGCAGGAGGACCGCTTGAGCCCAAGAGTTCAAGGTTGCAGTGAGCTATGATCACCCACTGTACTCCAGCCTGGATGACAGAGTAAGACCCTGCCTCTAAAAAAAAAGTTTTCCAAATAAATTATTTAATATAGTACAATGCTAAATATAAATTATTCTGAACTGAGTGGAATCTCTATATCTCCATGGAAAGAATAATGGAGAGTGGCTAGTAATGTGTGTGCGTGTGTGTGTTTATATTTCAAATGTCAAAATATTTCTTAATGTAGACAGAGACTGCATAGTCTGAAATTCTACATACACTAGAAGTAATAGAAAGTCTATACACATTAAATAGACTCATGTATCACTTACAAAAGAATTACATCTTCTAGTATTTATCAGCAGACCAAGCACTCTAGCTCCCATTAAAGCATAGCATATTAATAATTGTAATAGCTAAATGTTAGTATTAATTGAAATGAATATGAATAAAGCATGACTAAAAATTTAACACCATCTAATAATGACTTTCTCTAGTTCATTTATTCATTCTACTAATATTTACTAAGTTCCTACTTTTCACCAGACTCTGGTTAACAGAGCAATACTTCATAGAGGTCTCTGAATCATAATTTTAAAAATTAAAACAGAGAGAGAAAACTTTCATTTTTTTTTTTTAATTTCAGCATATTATGGGAGTACAGATGTTTAGGTTACGTATGTTGCCCTTACCGGCCCCCCCGCCCAAGTCAGAGCTTACTTAAGCAAGTGATATCCATAATTAAAGCTGCTATGCCAGGTGGGAATCTTTACTAAAATAAATCAACACAGATTCTGGCAATTTGTATGTGTTTATTATGTTGGCAAACGCTTTCTTCATGATACTCATCCTTAGGGAAGATGAAAGTAGTTCATTTTACAGGGCAAGGACATCAGTACTCCTTCAGTACTTAACTCAGGGGTAGGTCAACAGATCTGCTGTCAACTATAGTGTAGCCCATGGGGAACTTAATCATCCTGCCATCATACTAGTCTACTATATTAATGACAGCATACTAATGTGGACTTGGTGACAAGTCCAGAAATTGACAAGGACCCTAAATGCACCTAGTAAGACACATGCATACAAAAAGAACTGGAGTAAAACCCCACAAGGTTCAGGGGACTGTCACTTTGTTGAAATTTCTAGGGATACAATGGTTTAGGGTATGCCAGAATAACTTTTCTAAGAGAAAAGACCAAAAGCAGAGGCACAGTATTTGGTAGGCCCTTTTGGATTTTGGAGAAAGTATATGCATATTTAGGGATACTATTCTAACCCGTTTATCAGATGACCTAGAAGGCTGCCAGTTTTGAGTAGAGTTTGTTTTTCAGTTTTTCTAGGAGCCTTAACTCTGAAAGCAGAAAGAGACAGAGACTATATTATCTTTATTCTAACTATGAAAATACCCCCCAAAAAACCATCAATTAATTCTACCAAAATTAAACTTATAAGAGAAATCTCAATCTGTATGTGTGAGCAATAAATAATCTTTCATTAAAGCAAATTGTTGATGACTTTGGTTTTCCTAATCCCAACGATGTCTGATTTTTAAGGTTTCCTTGCTAGCTCTGATGAGAACTCAGATCTTTTTAATATTTATCCTAAATCAAGTTGGATTTGACATATTCATCAATATGAATGTCAGTTAAACACCAATTGGTATTTCACAAGTTGTATTTCAAATAAGTTACTTAAGAAAATATCCTACTATAAAATGAATTCAGTCATTCTGATGACTAGACTTTATTTTCCAAGAATAAAGCAACATAGACTGGATCGTCTGCTGTTTGAATGAAACATGTCACATCATTATCACTTGGCAGCAGTGATATAACAGAGTTGATTTCCAATTCTCCATTTTTTCCAAATACTTAAAATTTATTGAGCACTGATTTATATAAAATGATGTTTATTTTTTATAAATGATAATGTACAAGGTTTTCCAACTTTCGAGTAATTTTGAAGTTCATCTCCTTTAGTTCTGTCACTCTGTAAGGTGATGCAGCTATTGCTATCCTTAGTTTATATACTAGGAACCCCAAGTGTAAACTATTTAAGTAATTTACCCCCCAAAAATTGCACAATGATTAAATGGTAAGATTAGAATACAGATCATCTGGCTCTAGATTTGGTTCTCTTACCACCTATTTTAAAGACATTGATGAAAAAGCCTTTTCTAATCTTCCAACCAGACATGGTATCTTCCTCCTGTACATTTTTTTAAATGGCATGTTTTTGGGCACATTTACTCAATATTATTTCCCTTGCATTTCGTCTTTGATAGTCTAGAGTACTTTGATTGTACACTTCTTTTACAATTATCATGGGCTGTAGTTTTCAATGCTATCTTATTTCCCCTACTAGACTCATAAGTACTTGAAACCTGACTTGAGATCAAGCTTCCTCTGCAACTGATGTACTTCAATCTGATGGGTTATTAAATCTTTCTGACTAAAACTTCTCCCCAAAAGGGGACATTTGTCTCACCTTGGCCATTATCTTTGATCTTTCATTTTTCAGTCCTCTAAAAGTCTCATGGAATCTTTGCCTGTCTAGTGAAATCCTGAGATCGTTATTTCTTACCTGCTTAATAGCTGAGTGACTTGCAAACACATCTGTCTTTCAGATCCGAGGACACCATTATTCTCATTCTCAGACCAGATCCAGACTCCACCTCTCCTGTAACTTCCATTCATACATTTCTCCTTCATTACCGCCATCCTGATGTCTAATGTTGGCGCTCAGAACACAATACCTCAAAATATAGCACCTGGCATACTGAGTATTTCAAGCTGAAGGAAATTGAGAAAACCACAGAAGCAGAAAGGTTACTCTCTGACCTTCTCCCACCGTTCTCCCCTGAAGCGGGCCATGAAAGAATTCTCTGATCTACCCACTGAAAATAGGCCATCAGACCTTCATTCCAGAGAGGTTTTGCCTTATACCAAGAAGAATCTGAGCATGCCTGCTAAGTTCCCTGGTGTTTATTACCATGACATCATACCCTTTTGTCCTACAATCACACTTTGGCATGACTGTCCATAAAAATACAGTTATTCCTGGGTCTTTGGGTCTTCATTTTGGCTCCCATGTTGCATAAAACTTATATTAAATTTGTTATGCTTTTCTCTTGTTAATCTGTCTTTTGTGATAGGGGTATCAGCCATGAACCTCGTGATGGGTGAGGAAAAGATACTACTTTTTCTCCCCTACACTAACAATATCCTTCAGGCTACTAGCAAAAAAAAGGTACTTCTGCAGTGTACGCGTGAATTGATTTATAAACTGGTATTGTCTAGAGGCCCTGATCTCCCTGTTCCACTGGTTTAGTTGCTCTTCTACACCAGTCAATCAAACATCAAGTGTCTGCAGAACACCAATTATTTGGATTATACTGTGCCAGTCACTCAGAATTATCTGTGTGTCATCTGAGACGAGAACTTATTATTTTTTTATTCTCTTTTAATTCCTTTAAAGTTGTGATCTCTTTCCTGTAGTTTTACGCTACAGCGATTTATGGCAGGGTTAACTCAAAAGTTTAGTTATATCACACTATTTTGTTAAAATCCTATTTATTTTTATGTGGGTTGTTACTGCTACCTGACACAACACAGAAGTATCAAAGTATCAGATGACATCATATTTCTCTGGAGCCACACATCATGTATTTGAAGAGGCAGGATGAATACAACTGATATAATTAGATTAATTCCAGACTATAAACTCTCCTATTAAATAGTAAGTTCTTGAAGGTCAATTATTAGGTCTTATTCATTTGTGTCTCCTATGTATAACCGTTTGTTGAATTCAATCAGACAATAATATAAAACTAAAGCACTAATGTAGGTAGTGTAAAATAAATTCCTGTGAAATTTGGATGAGGAATACATTCTAATGTCTAGCACTGATTATGTGAAACTTGCCATTTTTCTCTCATCACAACCTTATGGTAACATGGACTAGGATTCAAAAATAATAACTTCACAAATGACACACAAAACTTATCATTACTCCATGTCCCTTAGAGTTGTTCAACATTGAGTTTGGTTCAGTATTTCTTATTGTTCTGCAAACTCATATTTTGTGTATTTGGGAAGATATTTCATGCAGGTATACTTCAAAGAAATTACTTGTCTTTCTTTCACGTATCAACAAGGACTCTGTCCAGATAGCACCATTCTTAGTAACTTCGTAGTATTATTTGGAATGTAAGAATTTTTTAGTCTCTTTTTCATTTGAAGTTCCAATTATTCAGTTCACCTTAGATCATATTTAAAAAAAAAATCATTACAATCAGCTCATTTTGCAAAATGATAAATATTCCTTCAATGGGTAGGGATCTAGATTTATTCTGTCTCTTAAATCTTCTTCAGATCAGCTCCTTTTATACTTCCTAAATGTTGAAATGCAAAAATAAATAAAAATAATTTGATTTGCATTAAAATACCCCCATACAGTGTAGTCATAATACTCTTTCTTCTCTAAAAGGTTTTAAAATGTCTTACTAAAAAAAAATAAAAGACAGAGGTATAAAATAAATTTAAGATAATAGAAATGGGAAGTTAGAATTGAAAAAAGTAAAGAAAGCAAGGAGCCAACACAGTAAGTGAACTTCATTATTATTTTCCTGGCGAACAAAGCTAAAACAAATACAAAAAAATACCCAGTATGTTACACAACTTAAAAAGTCAGCAAAGAGGAAACAAATTCTTCAAGGTACGAATACAGCAACAGGTCCGAAAACCTAATGATTTTCCAAAGTACCTTCAGGTAGAAGTAATGCCTAGTCATTGCTTTAGCTCAACAATTACTTATTAAGTATTATAATATTCAAAATGTAATTTGTTCAAGGATTTATGCTAGGTGTTATATTGAATAGCAAGATTTTAAAAGCTCTGGTTTTTCCCTATATGATATGTATAATTCAGGTGGGTGGACCAGATGTGTTTATATGGGTAACTGACGATACAAGTTTATACATTAGAAATGTGAAATGAATTGTATAGACATTAAAAGTTGAAGGGATTGGGCGGAAGAAGGGACTGCCATGCCAGGCTTAAAATAAACATAAGACAAGCAATTCTGAAGAAATTAGGCCTGAGGTGTGGGCAGGCCAGGCAGAAGGTCGTCGGGAGTCCTGTGGGCAAAGATGAAGCTGGAATCCAGGGTCTCAGGGCAAACCGAATGGCATGAATGACTTTTAGTATCCAAGAAAGCTAACAAAATTTAGCTTTCAAAGATCCAAGCCAGGCAGAAAGACACAGTGGAAGTAAAATCCAAAAATACATGCACTAATCAGGTTTCAGTCTTCAAGCCAGCTATCTAGAATCAAGTGCAGAATGGAGTTCCATCCAAAAGACTTGAAGCCTTGCCTACTTTTAAATAGACTACTTGGAGTGAGTGGGTAAGAGGGAGCAGAAACGGGCTGCTCCTCAAAGGGAGGCAGCGCTCCGCAAGAGCCGGGGCCTGCTCAGAAAACCAGCCGTGGAGACACCTTTTGGGAACTACGAACCTTCAACCCCACTCCAGTGTTCAGAGAATGTCAAATAGAATAACAAAGGGGCCTGGAAGTCTTGCCTATGAGAATTTATTCAAAGAATTGAACATGTTTATCTTAAATGTAAGGTGACCAAGGGGCACATGACAGTTGTCCTCAGATTTTCAAAGGACTGATGTGTATATATATATATGTAAGTAAAATTATTTTATTGCACATTTGTACATGATTTTTCAGCTTTCAAGTAATCCATTTCCTTTTATTTTATATATTTGATAATCTAAATGTTACCTGTACAAATATAAAACGAACTCTCATTCATTCATTTATGAATATATTTGAGTATCATCTACCTACAAGGTACTACAGCAGGACAAGACTTGAGAGGAAAGAGGACTGGAGTAATCTATCAGAGGCCTGGGTTTTAGATCAGACCTGCTTTTAACTAGTTGTATGATTCGTACATATTTTAATTTCTTTGAGCCTCGGTTTATATTTACTATAAATAGAGCTGATTTATGTTGAGTGGATTATCTCTAAGGTCCTTTTGCCCTTACCTTCTCTTAAGATATTTGGTTTTGATCTATTCATTGCCCCATTTGGGGTCGCTTCACTGCTCATTTAAATAATCGGTAGAGAGTGCACAATAAAAATGGAAAGTGTATGAAGCCAATGGTACATTTTGTTTTAATCTACCATCTCTAGAAGGTAACACCAGCTAAACTTCATTGTTTTGCATTAAGCCATCTCAAAAACTTTTGGGTTCATTATAAAAACATAATTAGATTCATCTATAGGTTTCATTTAGTTCTACACGTACCTAACATCCTTAATAACATGTCATTGACTTCGTTGGCCACTCTGCCATAGTTACTGCGCTGGTAGTAATAGCAGGCATTTGATAAATCCCTGTGGGCTAGTGAGAGTTTTCTATATCTGTTGCTTAAAATAGTAAAACATCGTTTTCAGTATGAATTTGATGGTGAAGTATACAAAATGGTTTCAATTATAATTCCATGTTTGCATGTTCATGCTTGATGAAAAAAATGCCTTTTGAACTGAAACTTTCCATTCCATGTTCTATCTCCACCCAAATATAGTTATTTTTTCTCCTCTGGAAAATTTGAGGAAATCCGTATGATGACTTATGAATGTGGAAAAAATGCACTCTTTCAAATATTTAATTAAATTAAAAAATCAACAATTACAAAGTCTTTAATATAAACCTCCCATACATATTTATAAAAACCAAAAATGTAAATACAGTAAGCCTTGGAAAATGATCAGGTTTTTATCCATTTAGGGAAAACCCTAATTTGGAATCCTTGCTAATTTGAAGCTCAAAGCTATATTATACAAGCACAATAGTAATTTTCAGATTAAGGTGATACATTCAATTGCCTTTATGATATGATTATTTTACTAATTTTTGCTAAATAATACATGATGGGCCAAGGAATAGATCTGAGAGTGGAGACAGTTTTCTGAATTTGCAATGCTCTGTATGGAGTGTGTGCTCAATAAATGTTGACTTATCAAATAAAATGTGTGAAATGTGGCAAATAAATATTTTAGGGGTTAAAGTTAATTTAACCTTCAGAAGTGACTTTTTACCTCTTTTGTCTTTAAATGCAAATAAGCAATAGGAAAATGGTTTTCCAGAGAAAATAATATAGGAGAATGTTGCAAGAAAGCAAGAGTTGTCAGTCAAATGAGATATATTTGCGTCTATTGATAAAAGGTTATTGGTCATGTTGGAGACAACAGTTTCAAGAAAATAGTGGGAGTCAAGAGCCAGAATGTGATGCTCTGAGAAATGAATTACAAGGACAAGAAGGAAAAGCAATGAGAAGAAAGATAGTCTATTTTAATCTTTACTTTTTCATTGTGAAATACATCATAAATTCAGAGGAGGGTATTTAATATATGAATTGTTAAAAGCAAACCCCTTAGACCCAGTACCCAGCCTAAAAAATAGAGCACGACTGATGTCTCTGAATCCTTCTCTGTGCCTCCTAGATCTATGCACTTCACCCACCAAAAGTAACCAGTAAACGAATTGTGAGTTGATCAGCTCTTTTTCTTTATACTTTTACCATGCATGCATATACATATCCCTAAACAATGTTTTTATTTGTTTTGCCTATTTTGGAACTTTATATAGGTAGAATCATAAATTATATATTCTTCTGAAATTTCTTTTTTAATACAAATGTGATTTTGGGATTCATTCACGTTGATACATAAAGCTATAATGCATTTATTTTTATTGATATATATATAGTATTCCTTTTAATGGATGCACTAAAATTTATGTATCCATTCTCCTGTTAATAAATACTTCAGTTGTTCCTCATTTTTTGCTATTAGGAAAATACTGATATTCAGGATATTATGCATGTCCTGGCGCATACACAAGAATTTCTCTAGGATACACACCCAGGAGTGGAATGACTTTGTCATACGATATGTAGACATTCAACTTCATTGTGAATTTTTTTTTCCTTTTTTACCAAACTGGTTGACCAAATTTCCACTCCCACCAACAGTGTGCAGGCGTCACGGTTACTCATAGCTTCTCTTGGCATCATCCAATCTAAGTATGCTTGGAGTTTGCATTTTCTTGAATACACACTTGTTTTGTATCTTTTCATATTTTTTGGCCAGTCATATTTCCTCTTTTTTGTCCAATGCCGATTCATGTTAATTTTGCCCTTTTTTGCACAGTTGTCTTTATTCGACTGATTTGAATAAAGAAAACTGATTTGAATAAAGAAAATTTTTAGCAATTTGTTTATATATTCAGTATACTAAATTTTTGTTAGTAACATTTGCTACAAATTTCTTCTACCAGGTTGCAAACTATCTTTTTACTCCCTTTATGGCCTCTTTCAATGAACAGAAATTTTTAAGGTTAATGGAGTTTATTAATCTTTTGTTATATGGTTTGTGCTTTTTCTCTCTTGTGAGGACTACTCCTCTACCCAATTATTAGCATATGTTTTCTTCTGAAATTCTTAATATTTTTTTTTATTCAAAGCCTTAATCCATTTCAGAATGGTTTTAATGTAGAGCATAAAGCAGGGATTCATTTTCATGCTTTTTTTGTTGTTGTTGTTCCATAAAGAAAATCAATTATCCCAGTAATATACTGTATACTGAATAAACATATCCTTTCTGCATGATCTATAATCCCACTTTCATTATAAATCGGACTTTCAGCTACATGTGTAATTGCTTCTGGGCTCTCTATTCTATTTCATTGGTCTCTTGGTCTATCTCTACGCCACATTTTCTAAAACTTTTTAGGAAAATTTTTGATATCTAGGTAGGAAAGTCTATTCAATCTGTTGTTTTTCAGGAGTGTCTTTGTTATTCTTGGTCTTTTTGTCTTCCTTATAAATTTTAAAATTGTCTTTTCAAGTTCCACTAAAAAATCCTATTGGAATTTTTATTGTAATTGCATTAAATATATATATAAATACATATGTATGTGCATATACACACACATATACATGCATACACATATACCCACAAATATAATAATATGTACACATATATAAATTGGGGAAGAAATGGCCTTTTTAAGTATTCTTCTTATCCATGGAATGATCTCTCTCATTATTTATATTCATTATTTTTATATTAATTATTATTTACAACTTACTCATTATTTAGATTATGTTCATTATTATTAATTTACTCATTATTATTTATATTTACATTAGCTTATAATTAATATCTTTCAAAAGTATTATTATTTTATTATTTTATCTATAGAGCTCTCATTCTTATTTTATAACTTACAGTCCCAAAGCACCGTTTTATTTATTATTGTAAATGTTTTTTATATAATTGCATTTTTTAGCTCCATTTTACTTAATATGTATATATGATTTATATACCCAATAAACTTACTAAACTCTTTTATTAATTCTGTAGATTATTCTGAGTCTTCTCTAAGGCTAGCCATCGAATCTGTAAACTCAGTTTGTTTTTTTCTTTCTAATTGTTATATATTTTATTTTTTGCTCTTGTCATATTGTTCTAAGACCTTCAATGAAATGTTAAACAGATGTGATTATAGTGGGCATTGCTATTTTCATACTTTATCATTGAATATGATGTTTTCTGTAAGAATTTTTAAAATATACTTTATCATCTTAAGGAGATTCCCATCTATAATACATCAGTCAGATTAAAGTTTTAACTGATATAACAGAGAAATAATTTTACAAATGCCTTAAACAAGACAGAAGTTGATTTCTCTTTCACATTAAAGTCTAAGCTATTGTGGAAGTCCTTTTATATGAAGTCATCAAGCATCTAGGTTCTTCTTTTCTGTTCTTCCACCATTCCTAGGGTGTTTCCTGCTCCAAAGAGTCCAAGGTGGCTCATCATCATTCTCTTCTCCAACCAGAGGAAGTGAGAAGCCATGCCCTCTTCCTTAAAGAGTACAACCCTGTAATTCCATATATAGCTTCATATTATAGCTCATTAAAAAGACTTTAGTCATAGCCACAGCTAGCTTCAAGGGAAGCTCAGTCCTTACGCTGAGCAGCTAAATGCCCAGCACCTAATAAGGTGTTCTGTTATTATAAAGAGAAAGAATGAACAGATATTAAGGGAAAAGCAGCAGACTCTCCCATATCTTCTTTTTTTACTTGCTAGAAGTATTTTTAATCATAAATGTGTGCTGAATTTTATCAAATCTTTTTTATGCATCCATTGAAATGAACATATTGGTTTTTTTCTTTTTAAATTCATTAATGAAAAAATTTACACTAACAGATTTTCACTTTTTTGAACCTTAGTAGTATTTTAGGGGGAGAAAAGTAGTCATGATTTTTTTTCATTTTTATACATTGTTGGATTTCAACTGCTAATATTTTGTTTGCTATATGAACACCAATATTCATAACTTATATTGGCCTGCAGTTTTCTCATTTCATTTTGGTCTAGTTTTTGTGTCAAGGTTATCTTAGCTACATTAAATAAGTTGGCCATTATTTCGTCTTGTTTGGTTCTCTGAAATTGTGTATAAGATCATTGGCCTAGGCAAAGAATTTATAAAGAAGACTCCAAGAGCAATCACAGCAACAACAAGAATAATGGGACCTGATCAAATTAAAAAGCTTCTGCACAGCCAAGAAAACACTCAATAGAGCATTTGTTAAAAGATGAAACAGCTAGGAGAAATGGAAATAGTTTTGCAACAGGATATCATATTGAACACAGAGAAAACTTTCTAGGAGGAATGAAAAAGGTGAATGTATAGGTAATGGTTTCAGGAGGAAATTTCAGAATATAAATTCTCGGAGGCAGCAATGTACTTAATGAAGCCCAGATTATAGTCAAGCACAAGGGACTTGGAAATGTATAACAATAGATGAAAGGAAAGACTGCTCATGCAGAAGGGGTTGAGACACTGAAACTGAGGGGCCAGTTGTCGTGTGAGGCATTAATGCAGGTCTTGGAATCACCCAGGATACTGCAGAGAGGAAACTTATCATCCAATCATTCTTCCAACATTGTGCTATGTGGCAGTCACTGTCCCAGATGGTCAAGATGTGCCAACTCAGGAAGAATCCCTACTCTGACGGAGTTAAACCCAGCAGGAAAGACAGAATTTAATTAATCACATCAATTAATTTTAATTATAAATGGAAACATGAGTACAGAAAGATGAGAGCACAATTTCTGAGGGCAGAAACCTGACCTATACTTGGGAGGGAGAGATGGCTTCTATGAAGAAGTGATAGTTGTGTTAGGAGCCCAAGGATAAGTTACTGAAAGATAGAAAGGAAACCATTCCAGACATAGACAACAGCATGTACAAAGACCCCTTGGTACAGACTCTTGCAATAAACCAGGTGAGATTCCACAGCAATATGGCCTCAGTTGGAAAACATGAGGTGAAAAGAAGTGAATAAAGACATTTTTCTGATGTAAAATCAATAGTACCTGGTGAC
>RJWJ010026149.1:0-23253 GCA_004363605.1 Indri indri
AGCCTCCCGAGTAGCAGGGACTACAGGCATGTGCCACCATGCCCGGCTAATTTTTTTTTTTCTATATATATATTTTTAGCTGTCCAATTAATTTCTTTCTATTTTTTGGTAGAGACGGGGTCTTGCTCTTGCTCAGGCTGGTCTCGAACTCCTGCGCTCAGAACAATCCGCCCACCTCGGCCTCCCAGAGTGCTAGGATTACAGGCGTGAGCCACCGCGCCCAGCCCTGAAGAATATAATCTTAAAAAAAGAAAAAAGATTTCTTATGTAAACTTTGCTCCCCCACCAAACCCATCAATACCAAGAATCTTAGTTTCTCTGGCTTCTTTATCCTGGAGAGAGCATCCAAACTACTATCTTATTTGTGGACACAGCTTTCTGGGAGTTCATAAAACCAAGGATGTTCAGGAACCAAAAAAGTGACTTGACAAAGGCAATCAGTGGTGAAGCCAGAGCTACCTTGAACTAAAAGTGGCATCTTTAGAGGGTCAGGTTTTACAAATGCAAGAGTTATCTATAATTCGCTGCCTATTTTAATAACAAGTATTCATAACAGAGTTTTGGAAGAGCTAACATGAGAGACCAAATAGACCAGTTAGCATGCAATTAAGTGATTAAGTGGAACTAAATGATACAGTTATTCAGCAGAAACAGCTCAGCAACCTGCAGAGCAAAGTGCAGCTACACGGCACGGCTCTGCTCTGGCAAAGCTGTCCTGAGGGAAGAGTGTGGAGCAAGGTAAAACCAACAGTGAAGGCCATAGAGATCGCTTTACGGTATTTGTATACACTTTACAGAAATGGGGTGGGAGTTATCACATATTGACATTAACTCGGAAGTCTTTCTTGATATCTGTTGCCTTATCAAGAAATGTATATTATCAAGGAAAGAATATAATGTAGTGGGAAGAGTCTGGGATAGAATCACATCTATGCAAAAACCAAGCTCTGCGCCTTGGCTGTATAACCCTAGGTAAATTGCTGAACCTCTCTAAGCCTCTGTTTTCTTGTTTGTTAAATGGAGACAGAACTAGTCCTATCCACCTTTTGGAGCTATAGGAGGGTTAAATAAAGATGTTCAAGTCTCTTGTAAACTCTATAGCTAATGTCCGCATTCCAACCATTAATCATACGACCTGGCCAATAAGGAAAAGCTGTCCTAATGTATTAAGACTGGATCCACCCAAGCATAACAACTAATTTTTTTACAAATTAATTTTCTAAGATTTCTCTCCTGGAATCTTTGGTTCCAACCAGGAACCATTTGAAGTAGCATATGACAGCCATTTCTGAGTAAAGAAGTGGAGCAACCCACCTCGTTCTGACATTCCTCGCTGATGATCTTGCTGTTGTCCAGAATATCTGGAAAAACACAAAAGTCCGTTTACTTGCCCCTTAGAAGGCCTCACTTGTTAAGCCCAACAAGACAGCTAGTATGTGACTTACTGTGAGAAGAAGGGCATCGCTTTCCATTATACGCAAACCTGCTCAAGGTCATGTCAAAATCAGAAATCACCTACAAGGTAAAAGAGAGATGAGGTCTAAATAGGTACCTTCTCAGGTGGCCCTGCCTCAGCCTAGGGAATGATTATGGAAGTCAAAACAGCTTAGTGGCCAGGCTATAGGCAAAGTCTTGGGGGAGAGAGAGGGACGGAGCGGGGACAGGGAAGAAGTGATCCTAATCAGTACACGTGTTTACCCTGAGGAAAACCCAGTCTGGGAGAGGGGGGGGCCTGAAGATTCAGGACCCCTCTGGCTCTTTCAATAGCACCCATCTCAATGCCTTGTCATTCTTCCTACGGGGTAGCCACCTTTATGGCCCATCTCCACATCTTCGACTTCTCGGGGAGCCCGCTGGCCTGGGGTGCTTTCTGTCTAATTAGAGGAAGCACTATAACCATATTGAGAAATTTGAAATCTAGGTTTTAGGACAGGTGGGATCTCCTTCAAGGTAAAACAGGAGACCCAACCTGCTTGCCTTCGGGCCCTGGCCATTTCTTGGGGCGGAGGACTTGCAGGTGTCTGCTGCAGAGTAAAGCGGGAAGGCCCAACGGGCAGGAAACCTACCTCCCCAGCCGCCCCCAGACCCGGCTGGCCCAATCTCAACCCAGCGGTACCTGCAACCGGTCTCCCCCGCCCCTGCGGAGGGCGCCCACGATCTCCTGCACCCGCCCGGGCTGCCGCATCAGGACCGAGGCCTTCATCAGGGTGCTCACCTGTCCCGAGACCCGAGAGAACGGCTGACCCCGGCGCCAAGGCGGGGCCGGGGTGCGCGAGGGAGCGGTACTGGCTGGGGTGGCGCGGCAGGGCCTCGGCGGCCCGCTGGGGGCCTCGGAGCGCCCCAGGGATCGGGGCCCGCCCCACGCTAGACGCTTCCTCCCGTCTCACCTCCTCAGCCATGGTGCTCGGGACCACACGGCGGAGCCGGGAACAACGACCGCCCCCGAGGCCGCACTGCGCAGGCGTCGCCTCCCGCGCTGGGGGCGGGGCGGACAGCAAAGCGGGGCGGGGCGGAGCCGGGAGGGGGAAGGGGCGGGGCTTCCGGGGTCCGGGGCGGGGCCGGGCCGGGCATTGGGTGTGCAGGGAGGCGCGCACGGCCTGGGTAGGCTGGAGCTGTGCGCTACGTAGAGAAACTGGTGGTGGGTTCTGTTGCGAGGAGGAGTGTGAGGGTCCCAAGATGTTTACGTGAGTGGGCGAGCTCCTGCCACCCTTTCTGGAGCAAAAACCCTGGCAAGAGTGGGCATGTCCAGGCTTAAAGTGGTACGACAAAAGCACCGCTGGATGGGAGGGATATGAAGGAGCCGGGGATTGAATTCTGATAAACCTCCAGAAGGTGCTTCATTAACTGGGCCCACTCCTCATTCCAGAGGAAACTGAGTGACTGACACATCCAGGGGGCTGGAAGACCCTGCACCACTGGGCCAGGATGACATTTAATCAGCTTTACTTCTCCTGTCTCTTCTGCTGTGGATTTCCTGGAACTCAGTGTCTGAGGAGCAAGTGTGGAGCCATGGAAGGTAGTTGGATGTTTCAGGAATATGGACCTGGGCAACCTGAAGCGGGCAACAGGAACTAGAATCAATAAAAACTCTTATTTGGTGTTGGCGGTCACAGTTCTGTTCGGGGTTTGAGGACAAGGAAGGAGGTGTGGGGTGGCCTTCAGCCTGGGTGAGCTTGGTGGAGGAGGGGAGACGGAAGGGGGAGGGTCAGGAGGGAGTTCCAGAACCTAAGGGCACAATCCTGAGTGATCTCACTGCCGGCCTAGGATTCTGGAACTTGCGCTGCCTGATGGGACCTATGTGAAAGATGTAGTAGGGAAAAGGAGCGACAGCTGGCTAAAGGGCCCCCCCACAAACCTCCCCGACACCCTAGGAGAGTGGCCTCTCTCCGCTGGTCCCAGGGTGCTATGGAAATGGAGAGCACGGCGGCCTCCACACGTTTCCACCAGCCTCACATGGAGAGGAAGATGAGCGCGATGACCTGTGAGATCTTCAACGAGCTTAGGCTAGAGGGCAAGCTCTGCGACGTGGTCATCAAGGTCAATGGCTTTGAGTTCAATGCCCACAAGAACATCCTCTGTAGCTGCAGTTCCTACTTTAGGTATAACAGGGTTGCCAAAGCAAGCCAAAGGGGGAATTGGGCCCATTTTGAGACCTTTTGATCCATTTTCTGGTTACACCACCATTTAGGGACACTGTCAAAGCTCTGAGCTACCTTAGGCTGGCTCCTTTGTCTTCTGAAGAGGTACAGCTGAAGATCAGAGCCTCTTTCCCTTTGATCTTTCAACTGGATTTCAACCAACTGTTGCTGGGCCAGATGCTTTCGTCTTTGATTCTCACCCAAACCAAACTTTGGGAAGGTTGGACGATCCTACTGAATTTCTTACTTAAACCCAGATGACAATGCTACTCCAGGCACCCGTTATACTCCTATCCCAGTAGAGACTTTTTCAAACAGGGTGGTAAATTAGCAAGGATTGAGGGGATGGGAAGGGGGAATGGGGGGAAAGTACCCAGGAAATAGTTTATCGGAAGAAAAAAGGGGTTTGGACCAAAACCATTGTAACCCAGGAGATGAAAGGGCTATTTTGTTCAGGAGATGAAAATGTTTGAGTAAATAATTCCAACAAAGATTTGATAAATATGTCCCACCGGTTGCTAAAAATTCTCATTCATCCTAGAGCAGGATCCACAAAAAGACCAGCTAGTAAATTTTTTTTTTTGAGACAGGGTCTTGCTCTGTTGCCCAGGCTAGAGTGCAGTAACATCATCATAGCTCACTGCAACCTCACACTCTTGAGCTCAAGCAATCCTCCTGCCTCAGCCTTCCAAGTAGCTGGGACTATAGGCGCTTGCAATCGTGCACAGCTAATTTTTTGTAGAGATGGAGTCTTGCTCTTGCTCAGGGTGGTCTCAAACTCCTGACCTCAAGCAATCCTCCTGCCTCGGCCTCCCAGAGTGCTAGGATTACAGGCATGAGCCACCTCGCCCAGTCCATGCAGTAAATATTTCAAGCTTTGCAGGCCATACAATCTCTTGCAACTACTCAACTCTGCCTTTATACTGCAAAAGCAGCCATAGACAATGCTAAATGAATGGGTATGGCTGTATTCAAATAAAATTATTTATGGACACTGAAATTTGAATTTATTATAACTATCAGATGTCACAAAATATTCTTTTGATTTTCTTTCCCCCAACCATTTAAAAATGGAAAAAACAGTTTTAACTTGTGGGCAGTATGAAAGCAAGAAGTGGGCTGAATTTGGCCCAGAGGCTATAGGTTTGCAGACCCCTGTTCTGGAGAAAGAATTTGATCTCTAAGCCCATATTTCCTTAAACCTCTTAGAAAAAGAAAGCAAAATATATAAGGGCAGGGACTCGGTCTTGTCCAACACCTAGAAAAGTACCTTGCTACCTAGTAGGAATCCAATAAATAGTTGTGGCATAGTAGCCATTTATTCATTCAAGAATTATTTATTGAGTGCCTATTTGGTGACAAGCAGTATTCTGGGTACTGTAAAGAAAAAAATGAATAAAGGGATGAACATTTCTGTTCTCATGAACTTTACCTTCTGGTAGGGGGAGCAGGTATTAAATGAGTCAAATATATACCAGATCATCGGGCGTGCTAGGGAAAATAAGGAAG
Organism: Indri indri; assembly: GCA_004363605.1. Taxonomy (NCBI): domain Eukaryota; kingdom Metazoa; phylum Chordata; class Mammalia; order Primates; family Indriidae; genus Indri; species Indri indri. Next base: position 5,148 of record RJWJ010026149.1, read on the forward strand.
ATAGGGAGCGGTGGGTGGCAATTTTAAATAGGATTGTCAGAGAAAGCCTTGCTGACAAAGTGACATTTAAGCAAAGACTTCTAGGGGATGAGGGAATGAGAAATATGAAGATCTGGGGCAGCCTTTCAGGCAGAGGGAACAGCAAATACAAAGAACCACAGGCGGAAGCACCTCTGGTATGTTCAAGGAATGGAAGGGAGGAAAAGGAGGCCGGTAGGCAGCCAGAGTGAGGGGAAGGTGAGAGAAAATAGATATTAGTGGTCCAGATCTCAGAGGGCTTTTGTAGTTCCTGGTAAGGACTCTGTATTTTACTCTGAGTAAGAAGAGAAGTCACTGGAAGGTTTCAAGTGGAAAAGGAACATAAACTCTTAAAAGGATCACTCTGGGCCAGGAGCAGTGGCTCACGCCTGTAGTCCTAGCACTTTGAGAAGCCAGGTTGGGAGGATCACTCAAGCGCAGGAGTTCAAGACCAGCCTGGGCAATAGCAAGACACTCCCCACCCGACCTCTCTCTACAGAAAAATTAGCCAGCATGGTGGTGCACACCAGTAGTCCCAGCTACTTGGGAGGCTGAGGCAGGAGGATCATTGGAGCCCAGGAGTTGGCTGCAGTGAGCTACGATGACACCACTGCACTCTAGCCCGGGTAGCAGAACAAGATCCTGTCTCAAACAAAACGAAACAAAACAAAAAAGACCAAATCATTCTGGCTGCTGGGATAAGACTATAAACTCTAGAAGTGTCAAAGGCAGAAGCAGGAAGATCAGTTAGGAGGTTACTTTGGGTAATCTAGGCAAGAGAGGGTAGTAGCCTGAACTGAGGTGAGAAGTGATGCAGATTCTGCGTATGTATTGATTGAATGAAACTTATTTTATAAGTGTAGTGCAAATTTAATTTCCTTAAGCCAGGTAGAATTTGGTGGGCCATGGGCTGAGACAGAAGAGACCTGGGTTTTACTCCCAGTTCTAACTCTTAATTTCTCCATCCACAAAATGGAAAAAAAGACCTAGTTATCATGATAAGGTAAGAGCAACCAAACTTGAAGTTCTGGGAAAGGGTCTCTTCTTGCTCACTGTATAAAGCATATGCCTGCACCCCATTTTCTCAGGCGAATTATTTCCAACACGCTCACCGTGAACTATCTGGAAAATGTCCAAACTTTCCTCAAGAAGAAAAGGTGCGGGCAGGGGGCACACGGCAAACAGGACAGAAATGTTTCAGTGGCTGCTAGTTTCTTCCTTTTTTTCCAGAGCTTTGTTTACAAGTGGCTGGAACAACACTGAAAAGAAGGTATACAACATTCCTGGCATCTCCGCTGATATGATGAAGCTAATCATTGAGTATGCATACACCCGGACTGTGCCCATCACACCAGACAACGTGGAGAAGCTGCTGGCCGCTGCAGACCAATTTAACATCATGGGTATAGTCAGGGGTTGCTGCGAGTTCCTCAAGTCAGAGCTGTGTTTGGATAATTGTATCGGCATCTGTAAGTTCACGGACTACTACTACTGCCCTGAGCTGAGGCAGAAGGCTTACATGTTCATACTGCACAACTTCGAGGAGATGGTGAAAGTCTCAGCAGAGTTTTTAGAGCTCTCGGTCACTGAACTTAAGGATATCATTGAGAAAGATGAGCTCAACGTCAAACAAGAAGATGCTGTATTTGAGGCCATCGTAAAGTGGATTTCTCATGACCCCCAAAATAGAAAGCGGCACATTTCAGTTTTGCTTCCTAAGGTCAAGTTTGGTTATTTTTGTGAATTTGTATCTGTTCACTCGATTCATTTATCTTACTGGGATTGTCCTAAGAAACCACATTCAGACTTATGACGGATTCCAGAGCTGTATTTACATGTGCTTATATAGAAGGCATTTCCTACTATGCTCTGGAATTTTACAACTTTCTTTCCCCTTGGCATTGTTAGTTTCTGTTTCCCCAGTTGTATTCTTTGACCAAAATTCTCCCTGGTGGTGGGGAAAGAGGATGGCCTTTGAAAGAATTCTAAAGAGTCTTCCTTTCACCCTTTCCGATTCTATGTTTCCCCATACCCCAAGGTAGAAGTTGGACTAGGAACCAAATCATAAGAATTGCACACAATTGTGGCCAGTTGGTGCTAACTAGTGTTATTTTACATACAGAGCCAGATATATTCAATTACTGAAAATTACTACAGATTTTTCTGGTCTAGTAGTTCTGTCCAGTGGCTGAGGAATGGACTCACTGTGACCATTTAAGGTGCCTTCTATCTAGCTCATTCTCAACATCCAAACATATACCGCTTCCCAAAAGCAAATATTTAAACCGGGAGTTATACATTTTGAAACAAGCCAAAATATTTCCAGCAATTCAAAGGCAGACTGTTAAACTGGAGTTAAGGATATGGTATTTCCAGGCACCCTCACCTCATCTGAATGACTTTCTGTGTTTCTTTCTTAGATTCGCCTGGCCCTAATGCATGCTGAGTACTTCATGAACAACGTTAAGATGCATGACTACGTTAAAGATACCGAGGAATGCAAGCCAGTCATCATTAATGCCCTAAAGGCCATGTATGACCTAAACATGAACGGACCCTCTAATTCTGACTTCACCAACCCATTCACCAGGCCCCGCTTGCCCTATGCCATCCTATTTGCAATTGGTGGCTGGAGTGGTGGGAGCCCCACTAATGCCATCGAGGCATATGATGCTCGGGCAGACAGATGGGTGAATGTCACTTGTGAGGAAGAGAGTCCCCGTGCCTACCACGGGGCAGCCTATTTGAAAGGCTATGTTTATATCATTGGGGGGTTTGATAGCGTAGACTATTTCAATAGTGTTAAGCGTTTTGACCCGGTCAAGAAAACTTGGCTTCAGGTGGCCCCGATGCACTCCAGACGTTGCTATGTCAGTGTGACAGTCCTCAGCAATTTTATTTACGCCATGGGAGGATTTGATGGCTACGTGCGTCTCAACACTGCTGAACGTTATGAGCCAGAGACCAATCAATGGACACTCATTGCCCCCATGCACGAACAGAGGAGTGACGCAAGCGCCACAACTCTCTACGGGAAGGTAAAGAACCAGGGTGAGAGGGAAAGGTGTGCAAGCAAAGAGCAGGCCCAGAAATGATGCTGTTCTTCCTTTTGGGGGGTGGATGGAAGACAGAAAGCGGCAGTATTCTTTGCAGTACTCACTCCTTCCTCAAATGACGAGGTGGCTATTTGTAACTATCTTTTATTTGACTTGTTAAAAAGCAATGCATGCACACATGGAAAAAAGAAATTCAGAATGTACAGACTGGAACAGCCTTTTTTTCTACTCCCCAGAGGTTAACAATTTTAATGATCTTGGGCCTCTCTTCATACAGGTCTACATATGTGGTGGGTTTAATGGAAATGAATGCCTGTTTACAGCAGAAGTGTACAACACTGAGAGTAACCAGTGGACAGTCATAGCACCCATGAGAAGCAGGAGGAGTGGGATAGGTGTGATTGCTTATGGAGAACATGTATATGCGGTAAGTTTATCTTGTGCTACAACAAAAACAACACCCCCTAGATTGTCTATTAGCAAATAGGTTTACACTACCATTGGTAAGGATTTGAAAAACTTTTTCATGGAAGATAGTGGAAGAGGGAGGTATGAAATCAGTTTCCCCGGTGCTTCCCACCCAGCTTCCTCAGTGAACAGAAACAATGGTTAGCGGACAACCATGTTGCATTTCTTTTGCTATCCACAGGTAGGCGGCTTTGATGGAACGAATCGACTTAGGAGTGCAGAAGCCTACAGCCCGGTGGCTAATACTTGGCGTACGATCCCCACTATGTTTAATCCTCGTAGCAATTTTGGCATTGAGGTGGTAGACGACCTCTTGTTTGTGGTGGGTGGCTTTAATGGCTTCACCACCACCTTTAATGTTGAGTGTTATGATGAAAAGACCGATGAGTGGTATGATGCTCATGACATGAGTATATACCGCAGTGCTCTGAGCTGCTGTGTGGTACCTGGGCTGGCCAATGTTGGGGAATATGCAGCTAGACAGGACAACTTCACAGGATTGGCACCACGAGATGAAGTAAAGTATTCTGCTTCGACAAGTACCCTACCTGTATGAGCCTCTTCATTTAGCTAATAAAAAGTCTAAGCAGTAAGAATTAATTCTTTTTTTTAAATAAATGCAGTGTTTCAACTTGTAAGAGTACTGTAAAATGTTCAACTTAAGGGAGCCCAGGGCTGGATGAATGAGGATGTAGGAGGGAAGGAAGAAGGCAATTATATTCAACAGTGAGTGCATAATTAAAGAAGGAAAAAAAAATCACACAGTACCAACTAGCTCTAAAGAAATATGTTTATTTAAAACTTACATTGAGACAATTAGTAGCTTTAACACAGAACAAGATAGCTTCAGGAACATAAACAAGCTATTTTATAATGTCATGTCTCAAAGTGTTCTAAATACTACATCTCCTCTGACTTAAAGGCAGATAGTCAAGATTATACTTTTAGTAGAGTAGGGACCTAGATACTGCCAGCCCAAAAAACTCACTGTATCAATTCAAACTAAGTATTTATTTTACAAAAATTCAAGGAGCTCTAGCACATGGATCATAAAATCTTCAAACATCTAGAGCAAGTACTACTTTTCACCAGTGCATTATGCAGGAGGATTAAGTTAACAAGTGCTCTATAGTATGTGCTTCCATGTAAGATGTTTGTAGTGACAGTCATAGAGAGTAAGACGAAAGCCCCACAAAGTGATAAAGAGCAGTCATTTGGCTGTCTAATTAAATTCCTGGAAGCAAAATGACTACCATGTGGTGTTACTGTTATTGTACCACATCACTCAACTATGAGCTGTTTTGTTTCTAATGACCAGAACGTATGTATGTTATTATGAGAGCATTATAACAAAACCCAAAATGGACTATTCTCAAGAAAGTAACAAACCGGAGTGATGAACTGTGCCAAAATATTTGACAGTTAAGGAGAGACTGAATTGTTTCTCAAACATTCTACAGTTAAAGTACCCTATTTTTCTAGTGTAGGCAGAGTACTTGCTTCACAGTACTGTATACTTTCAAAGACATGAAATGTGGCCAATGTGCCCTTCTTATTTAAGCTTAATTTGAGGAAAATACCAAAAAAGTCCCTTTAGTTATATCTGATTAGACCAAGCAACTACAATATACAATTCAGCTCACCCGTATTATAGTATAGGGTTGATATTAGAATTATGAAGCAGAAAATGAAGTATTTTAAACATACCACATGCTACACTAGTCAAGAGATAAAGAGGAAAAAAGTGTGCCCCAGGAACTGCCTTACCAACAGCCTGAAGTATTTAAAAAACAAAAGCACACAAATCTTCCATAAAGACAATCTTTTTAGCTTCGAATTTCTGTTCTACATCAAAAGGGATTTAATTTTTTGGTCCCAGAAATACTATACAAAACCAGGTGATCAAAACAAAACTGATGTCAATGAATTCTAAGAATTTTTGGCAAAAACGTTATTTTTGAACTGGCACAGCAAAAGCAAAGTTGAATATCAAGGTACACAAGACTAATCATGCAAACAACCGCAAGTGTGATGTATTACTTAAACACTCAGCTCATGACTGACATTCTCAATATATACCATTGATTTTTTTTTTTTAAAACCATGGTGGGATAGGTATAGTTAAAGGATACCCATTCTAAGACATAAGTAGCCTCACTCAAAGTTATATATAGTTATCACTTTTTGGTATAATTCTCTCTCCCTTCCACCAAACAAAAGTAAAAGCAACAAGGGTTTGCTTGAATACACATTAAGTTGTCTTTTAAAGCCATGTTTTTAACTGCTTAAATCACCAAACACAATCTTTAAGTTTTCATCAAAAAGGAAATTTTCCCAAGAAGCCACTTTCGGCCTGGTCTTCATAATTAGAACTTTTCCAGATATTCTGGGAAGTTATTTCCAGTTTAGAATTTTAGAATGTCAGCCTTGAACAGATTTAAGCAAATCTGGTTTCTTTCCTTATTAACAAGTTAGTTAGGCTATTTCAGAAACACAAGTTATTGATGTGAAATCACGAATGTGAATTCAAATATAAAAATTAGAAATCCAGTAGTCAGGAATACCTGCACACATCATCATGCAACGATGGACTTACCCCTTCTTTTCAGCCATGGCCTAGGCTGCCTGCTGAGTTAAAAAACAACAGTTTCGATCAAGTTTTTAAAACCAGATTATACCTAAATCTTATGAATTATAATTTCTGCCACATCATGTGGAAAAAGACAACCCCACAAATAACTTGGTAACGACTGTCTCAGAAGACAACTCTGAGACCAAAAGACAAAAAACACATCATACCCTTTGGGAGAAAAACTGGCATCCTAGTGAGATACCAAATTATTTCAACACAACCAAGAAAAGCAACTTTGCTAGCATAGTCTATCAGAGAGAAATGAGAACTTCATTCAATGAGCTTCATTCAAGGTATATCTTGCTTGCATATACCTCTCATAACTAAGAATTAGCGCTTCTCAGAATTCGAATGGCTTTTATTAAAATAACTGCAAAGAAATGGAAATTATAGTTTCCCAACCCCCACTTCAGCCAAAATTAAATGGATTTAAAGCAGATTTCCAATGCATTTATTAAAAACCTTTGTCCTAGGCAGGGATACTAATTTAGTAATTTCAGAAAAGTTCTTAGTATACAGCCCAAGAACTAAAACATTAATAGTCTTGCAGCAAATAGAGAGCCAAAATTTCTGGCTGTGCTTTTTTCTTTTTTTTTTCCAGAGACAGGGTCTCACTTTGCTGTCTGGGCATCATGAGGGCAGTGGCATCATCATAGCCCACTGCAACCTCAAACTCCTGGGCTCAAGTGATTCTCCTGCCTCAGCCTCCTGAGTAGCTGGGACTACAGGACTGCTCTACCTCCCCCGGCAAATTTTTCTATTTTTTGTAAAGATGAGGTCTCACTCTTGCTTAGGCTGGTCTTGAACTCCTGACCTCCAGCAATACTCCTGCTTCTGCCTCCCAAAGTGCTAGGATTACAGGCATGAGCCACCGCACCTGGCATTTTTTTCTTTTAACATTTGATCACACAATTAACAAGAAGGTTAACTATAGTGGACGCGGGGGAAAAAAAAAAATCACTGAACTTGCAATCTGACTTCTAGAATAGTATTCTGCAATGTCTAAGAAGGTAGACACTCCTTAAGAAAAAAGAAAAGTATACTGGACCAACAATACAAACCGTTAGAACAGGAGTCCTTTATGTTAACTAAATGCTAAGAGTCAACCTGAGTGCTAACTTTATAAAGCTTGGGAGTGTGTAAGAGAATCAGAAAAATGCATAAAAATCAATAAAAGATAACTGTAGTGATAAATCTTTAAGAGCCAAAATTATGCACCCAAATTTGGTATTCTAGTCCCAGGCAACATTCCAATAAAGGTCTAGGGCAACTGGATAGAATATAACAATCAGGGCCAGAAATAATAAGGCTTCTCTTTAGCAACATTTCTCTAAAATTGTTAATTCCTTCTCATTTTGAAGAAAAAAAAAATTTTTCATATAGAAAGGAATGATGAAGATGCTACGAAATATGCATTAGAGCAAAAATTAAAACTGAAGGTATTGAGTATCGATTGTCATAGGCATTATGTACACTCATTAACATATCCTCAAACAAGCCTGCAACTCCTGGAAAGAGTGTTTTTTAAATTTTTAAATGTCTTTGATTTCTCAGTCTACACTAATAATACTTTCTTCTTAGAGAAACAAATTTCACATGTGTAACTTCCTCTGTATTCAATCAATCAGCGAAACATCTATACTTTTGCCAACTACCATCATCTTAGAGTGATGGCTTAAAGTCTATAAACAGCTGCTAAAAAAATGAAAAATATTCAAAAAAATGCATGAGCCAATCACAAATTTATCATCAGTTACCTCTTCTAGAAATGAAAATATCATTTCTAGATAAATACAACAAAATATCAATGCAAACATTCTGAAATCACCTTGCTGAAATCTTGTGCATTTTCCTTCAAATTTCAGTCTCACTATTGCACATGCCTCCTGCAGATAAGGGCTCAATGCATAAATTCTGACCTTGTCAAAACCCACCATTCTTGAAAAAATGAAAAAGAATATCAAAGTAAATGTGCAAATAAAATTGGTGTTTAAAGCATGTTCAAAACCTAAGTCCCCAAAACAAAAGAGTTACACCTTGTTGGCAGAAAAACAGCCAAGTAACTACACCTGATTTTTCCATTTGTCTTTAATAAGATCTTATTTAGCTAGCACATACACACAGACCAAAGACAGATAAACATCGCAAGCTAACAAAAATTACCACGTATTGAACTGAGTTTCCCATTCTTCAGTTTTTAACTGTACTTCCTGGTTGAGGGGTAATAATCAGTTCAGGTAGAAAATAAGTTATTGACATACTTTTTCAAGTAACAGTCTGTTTATCTTCAGCTTCACGAAACAGGTGTAACAGTCTTAAGCTGCATGTATTAGAGAACCTAGCATTCAATCTGAGAGCTTGGCACTCGCCGCATGTTTAGGGCATGCCGATGTATTTCCTGCATCTGTCTGATGCGGTCCTTCTGCCACATTAGGTTTTGAGGCATAGGATATCTCTGTGTGCCATGCAAGTACCGGTATGGGATTCTCACATGACAAGCAGTGGCTCTACAACGAGGCTGTGGCATGGGAGGAAGAAGCATCCACCTCTTTCTCTCAGCACAGTATCGGTAGGCTTCTTTCCGATACTGTTTGTCAATATCATCACTGTTCTTCCAGCCTCCGATAATGAAGACGTCATCTTTGTAATAGCAAATGGCTGCTCCTTCGATGCTTAGGACTTCTGGAGGCAGGCTTTCAAGGATCTCATCAGACACTTGGCTGGCAATTTTTCTTACAGCCTCTTCATTTTCTAGAGAGTAAGTCTTGGGACAGCATGATGCTGTCTGATAAAAGTTTGAATTGACCACAGACATTTGGAAAAAGCAGTAATTGTCAATAAGTGGCAAAGACTCCACATCTTTCCACTGTCGAGTCTCTGTATCATAGCAAGTAATTACAGCCCTTAATCCATCTTCAGTGTCCCGGTCCACGGGAGTGCGGGCAGCAATGTACACAAAGCGGTCTTCGATGGCTAGCGCTTTGACATCTCGAAGAATCTTTGGTGCCGATTCCAAGCTGTGCCATTTATCAAGCTCAGGATTATAAACAGTCACATCTTTAAAACCAGGACTAAAGTTGCCATGTCCTCCAATGCTATAGAGCTTCCCTTTGACTTCTGTCAGCCCAAAAGAATGCTTTCTTGTCATCAGACTACAAACATGTTCCCATGTATTCAAATTTGGGTTATACCTTTCTACGGTTTTAGCAAACCCTGGTTCCATTGATCCAGCAACATACACATAGGACTCTGTTACTGCAACTGCATGTCCATCAAGGTGATTATGAATATGGGGCAGGTTTACCCATCTGTCCTCATCAACAAAATAGCCCACACATTCACTTAAATAGTCCCCTCCTTCTGACACACCTCCGATAACCATGATCACGTCCATGTTTTGCCCATAACGAGGTAATAAGGAGACATGGGAAGCAGGGTGCTGGAAGGTGCCAGACTGTATATTCTCAGCTCTCAGGGCATGCCTCTCCACTGCATCAGCCACCAACTTGACACAAACTTCATTATTGGCTACCAGCCTCTCTGGTTTGACATGCCGAGTAAGGTAGGTAGGTTTCATCTGGGACAACCTGAGCAATTTAAAAAGTTCTTCAAAGTATCTCTCTCTGTCTTCAGCATTTCTCTGAACCCACTTCAAAACTGTTTCAAAGAGAACCTCTTCAGAATCAACTGTAATTTCCAAGTCTGATAGCCAGTCTCGAATGAGATGGAAAGGTAGAGTATAAAATTCTTCATCCTGAATTACTTTGTGGAAATTTCTGCGTATCATATCAGCAGCTTTCAGAGCAAGCTGGCTCAGGGTGTACATGTGAGCTAAGCTGTGAATGGCCACACAATTTGAGAGATGAAGCTTTTTCTTGAGAAATTCTCCACAAAATTCTTTTAAACGAATTAATAGGAACCTGAAATCAAGAAAAAAAGACTATTTTTCAAATATGCATGCTGTATGTGGTTACATTTTGAGAGTAGCCGAGTTATACAAATTGAAATGGCGAGATTAGTGTCACCTTATATATTAATACGACATCTGAAAAAAGAAAATTCCCCCAAATTAGAAATTATTGTGCTAGAAAACATATGTTTAAAAGCATATATAAATCCCCCCACCTCAGCCGCCCAAGTAGCTGGGACTACAGTCATGCGACACTGCACCTGGCTGGAGTTTTTTTACATATCATTTAATAAAGTACAATAGTCCCAAACTTTATTTTCACTTTAATTTGTCCTTGGCAAAGGCAAATTCCAACACAAACTGTCTCTGCCATCCTTTCCTAATCTCTTGCCAGTCACCAGCCTCCTCTTAAATGAAGCGTGGTCTCAGTGAAGAGACCTCATCAAGCATCGACTACATGGTATAAAGTGAAAGTCAGGCAGGAACTGTGACTTCTTGCAGGCTACGTTTGGTCAGACATCAGAAGGAACAGCAAGGAGTCTAGGCTTTGTGTCAAAGATTTTAATTTCCGCCTCACCAGACAGAACTTTCTCCTTGGGCAGCCTGATGGGGTGAGGTGCTTAGGGGAACCCAGCCCTGAGCTGGGTTCTCATTAAAGCGGGGATGGCAAGGCAAACTCAAACATCTGAAGAAATCAGGAAACAAAACAAAAACACAACAAAAAAACACATGTAGGACAGCCTAGGTTAAAAAACAAGAGAGCCAAGAGACTGGTTTGGCATGCAGCTGACTAGATGTCTGCCCACCTAAATCATTTAAAGTTAAATTAAAAAAAAAAAAAACACAATCCACGATAGTTACAGCCAAATTCATAAATCTGGCAGCATTCAGCCTGAGGATAGCTATTGTTTTACAAAGAGTAAGTTTCCAGAACTGAGAAGAACCTTAAACGATATAAGGATGACCTCATCAGTCCGACCTCTCTCTCAATTCATAACCATTTGTTACTATGGTTATTGTGTTTAATAACTATCTTAACTATGATATAAAGATGAACAGGACAGGTTCCCTTCACCCTCTTAAGGGGACACACTGCCTTAGAGACAAAACAAAGACAAGACACAGTGGTAAGGGCTCTAGTGGCTCCCAGGTATGTCTGGGTGCCAGGGTCACCTAGTTCCCAGACTGCCCTGAGCTCCTATTTTTAGCAGGCACTCCAGGTAATTCTGAGATACATTCCCCTAGACAGGTGTTTGTAAGCACTGCTCTATGCAAACAATAGCCATCATGTACTAGGCAATGTCACGTGAAGGGCATCGTGCAGGGCACATTCTATTATTTCTGATCCTTGTAAGTACCCTGTTAGGTAGGTATGATCACCAACAGACAGAATATACTGGGAGGGGGCGGGGTCCTGCCTCAGAGCAGGACATTATGATTACAGGGCACTTTGAACAGTGCCTGACCCAAGACAGCTGCTCAGCAGCTGACAGATGAAGAGAAGTTAAGAGTTTTAAGTAAATTGCCTGAAGTATGCTCTCCTCTCCTCACCTCTAACTCCCAATAAAGCAGGGCAAATCTGACAAACATAGGATCACATGACAGAAGCAAACACAGCTTTAGTGAGTGTGATAACACTTCTCCATCCATTTTTTTCTTTTCACTCAAACAGATGTTGACAGAGCTCCATCAATTTTCACTGAACAAACCTCCCTCCCTCAGACCTACACCCATCCCGCTCTACCTTCTAACTGATGGCCTGGTCTCATACTTTGAGAAAACAGAAACAATCAGACAGAAACTTCATTTTCCTACCACCCAATCTACCTGCTGCTGTAACCTATCCTTCACCTTCTCGGTCCAACCTTTCCAATTTTATTTTTATTTTTTATTTTTTTGAGACAGAGTCTCGCTCTGTTGCCTGGGCTAGAGTGCCATGGCATCATCATAGCTCTCTGCAACCTCTAACTCCTAGGCTCAAGCAATCCTCCTTTCTCAGCCTCCCAAATAGCTGAGACTACAGGTACATGCCAGGATGCCCAGCTAATTTTTTCTATTTTTGGTAGAGACCGGGTCTCACCCTTGCTCAGGCTGGTCTCGAACTCCTGACCTCAAGCAATCCTCCTGCCTCAGCCTTCCAAAGTGCTAGGATTACAGGCATGAGCCACCGCACCCGGCTAACCTTTCCAATTTTAATATGGATTCTATACTGAAGGAAATCATAATATTTCACCCTAAATATACTTATTCAGCATATTTCACTATGGCTATTCAAAGGGGCTGCAAACCACAGGAATAGTTCTGAAAAGCTGTCTTTTGTCGGCCAGAATTTGCATCTCTAGAGAAAATCTACATTGGTGAGGTAAACAGCAAGGTAGACAGTGATGAAAACAGGCTTTCTCTGAGGCCTCTCCTTATCCAAAACTTTTACCACAGGCTACATCTATTCTTTCTTTCTTTCTTTTTTTTTTTTTTTAAGAGACAGGGTCTCATTCTGTCACCCAGGCTGGAGTGCAGTGGTGTGATCATAGCTCACTGTAACCTCCAACTCCTAGGCTCAAGCAATCCTCCTGCCTCGGCCTCCCCGGTAGCTGGGACTATAGGTGCCCTGGCTAATTTTTCTTATTTTTTTGTACGGACAGGGTCTCACTATTGCCCAAGCTGGTCTAGAGCTCCAGGTCTCAAGCAATTCTCCTGTCTTGGCCTCCCAAAGCACTGGGATTAAACACATGAGCCAACACACCTGGCCTTTTCCTGTTGACCTGTCTTTTGTTGATGGGAAGAAAAGGATCACCCCTTTCTTGGTTTCAGGGACTTTATTCTTGCAATTATTCCCCTGTTCCTGAAACATCAATTTCTCCTCTTCCACTGAATAAATTTCATCAGCACACAAACATCCTCTAGTATCTCCTACCTTGGGTGGGTATTTACCTCCCTTGACCATCCCCTTAAAACATTTCCACATTTGTATTATTTTTCTGATCCTCTTTATAAAGCAAGGGTTAACTAGCTCTTGTCAATACCATCCAATGATTTATGGGTTGAGAGTTGCCACAATTGGCAACTCCCTCCTTGATATCCTTCTTCCTAGGTTTCCATGGTATCAGTCTCCTCTGCTGGCTCCCCTTTAACATTCTAGAGAACCCCAGGGTCCCGCCTACCCTCTCTCCCTGCCCCGTTTCCATCTACACTCCCTAAGTCATTTCGTCCAGTCCCATGGCTTTAGTTGACATCTATATGCTAATTCCAGCCCCATCCCTGAATCTCCAGCTCCCAATGTTCTTCTTTATTTTTTTTCCGAGACAGTCTCATTCTGTCACCCAGGCTAGAGTGCCGTGGCGTCAGCCTAGCTCACAACAACCTCAAACTCCTGGGCTCAAGTGATCCTCCTGCTTCAGCTTCCCGAGTAGCTGAGACTACAGGCGCACATTACCATGCCTGACTAAGTTTTTACATTTCTAGTAGAGATGGGGTCTTGTTCTTGCTGGTCTTGAATTCTTTTTTTTTTTTTTGAGACAGAGTCTCACTCTCTTGCCTGGGGCGAGTGCCGTGGCATCAGCCTAGCTCACAGCAACCTCAAACTCCTGGGCTCAAGCAATCCTTCTGCCTCAGCCTCCCAAGTAGCTGGGACTACAGGCATGCGCCACCATGCCCGGCTAATTTTTTCTATATATTTTTAGTTGTCCAATTAATTTCTTTCAATTTTCAGTAGAGACGGGGTCTCGCTCTTGCTCAGGCTGGTTTCGAACTCCTGAGCTCAAACAATCCGCCCGCCTCGGCCTCCCAGAGTGCTAGGATTACAGGCGTGAGCCACCGCGCCTGGCCTTCCAGACATCTTCTTAACCAAAACTAAACTCCTAATCTTCCTCCCAAACCTGCTCTTACTGCATGCAATCTTCCACATCTTAATAACTCCATCTCTCCAATTGTTTGGGTCAAAAAACTAGCAGTCTTTTCCCTTACATCCAACAAATCCATCAGCAAATCCATCTACCCTACCTTCAAAATATATCTAGAACCAGAACACTTACTACCTTCACTTCTTCCTACTCAATCCAAGCGTCCATAACCACTGCAACAACCTCCTACACTAGTCTCTCAGCTTCTGTCCTTGCCACTCTCTCCCCAAGGCTCCACCCTCTTTACAACACAGCAAAATTCATCGAATCAGATTGCGTCATTCTTCTGCCCCACGCCTTCCCATTTCATTCAGAGTAAAAGCTCAAGTCCTTCCTCAGGCCAACAAGGCCCTGTGGGATCTGGATCCATCACCATTACCTTCTTGAGTCTTCTCCTGCTCCTTTCACTCTGCATCCCTTTGATACAGCCACATTGGCTCCTGGCTGTTCTCTAACATTTAGACAAGCTCCATCTCAGGGTCTTTGCACCTGGGTTCACTACCTGAAACATTCTTTACATCGCCCCTCAGTTCTTTGCAAAATGTCGTCTTCGTGAGGCATTCTCTATCCATCCAATTGAAACAACAGTTCCTCTCCACCAGCACGTTCTGTGTGCCCCCGCCATCATGCTTTACTTTTCATTACAATGATAACAATCATCTAACAGCCTATATAGTCTACTTATTGTCTGTCTACCAACGGTAAACGCAGTTAAGAAAAAGGACTTTTGTCTGTTTCGTTCACTGCTGAATCCCAGCATCGGGTGTGTGATCTGACGCATAATAGGCACTCAATAGGTATTTGTTAAAATAACGAATCTGTAAGATGATACTGCCAAAACAGACTCCTCCCCACCTCTATAAACAGTATTCATCTGCCAGCTAACCAGTCTCTGGAGCATCCATTCCTGTTCCCTACAATCCGTTTACCACAGTAGCACAATAATCTTTTAAAATATTTAAGTCAGATCATTTCTTTCCCCAGCTCATCACACTCGGTCAAATCCAAACTCCTTATTCCAATGCAACTCACACACCCTTCTCCTATTCACCCACTAGATCCAGCCTCACTCTATTTTTTTTAAGTTCCTTCTCCAAGCCAAACTGGATCCTGCCTGAGGGCCTTTGCGCTATCAGCCTGGAATGTACATTCCCCATCTTTGCACCGCCAGTTCTTTCTTGCCATTTAGAGGTCGGTTTAAGTGTCACCTCCTTAGAAAGGTCTTTCCTCTACTCAATCACTATCCTTTCATTCCTTTTGAGCCTCGGCACAGCACTCATCACATACTTTCCTTTTCATTGCCTTTGTCCCTCTACCTAGAATCTGCGCTCCCTCGCCGGACCTGCGGCTGCAACCTCCGAGCCCAGCGCGCTGTCTGCCCCACACCAGGCGCTCCCCCAGCGAGAATGAACAGAATGCATCCACTGAGGGCTCGCTGGCTGCGGTCCCCAGACACTGCTCTACCCCCTCCGCAGGCCTCTCCGGGGGCCAGCATCTCCCCTTCTCCGCGCCGCGCCCTTCCTCCGCGCTCCCGCCTCCCTCGCCTACCTGTCGGCCAACTCCAGCACCTCGTGCACACTGCCAGTGCTGACTCGGATGCGCCCGGTATACATGTATTCGATAACGGCTTCCACTGTGTCGGGTTCGGGCCCCGGCTCGGAGCTCCACTTGCGCATCTCCACTCGGCCCGAGCGGGACTCGGAAAACTGGCCTGAGAGCAGGGGCGTGAAGTACTCGGTGGCAGCAGCCAGCACCGAGCGGTGGGCCCGGAACTCGCGGCCTCCGGCACCGCCGAAGCACAGCGTAATGTCACAGAAGAGGCCCTGGCGCCGCTGCTCGTTCTGCCGCCAGGACAGCTCTGAGCAGTGAGAGCTGCATTCGAAATCTTCGGCCTCTGGGCCCGGATCGCCCCCGCTCGCTTCCATTGCAGAGATCCCGGGCCCAGGCCCGAAGTCAACCGTGCCGCTGCCTCGGACTTCGGCAGCCAGCCCCGCCGAGCCCGCAGCGGCCGTCTCCATGCTCTCCATCTCCAGCACCTGAAGAGATGCAGCAGCCGCCGCCGCTGCTGCCGCTGCAACAGCCGCTGCCGCCATCTTGACGCCACCGCGTCTGAGCTCCGCCGTCAGAGAACGACGCCGCCGCTCTGGTGCGACACAGAGGGATTCTGGGATTAAATAGTGCGCGCGGGGCGGAGCCAGGCCGCCTACCGGCCTCGCATGCGCCGCCGCGCCTCCCGCAATCCGCCCACCCTTGATAGGGTTCAATTGCAATCCTTTCTCCCAGTGGTGATGACTTCACCCCGGGCCTCCCACCCTGGTGTCGGTGGGAGGATGGATGCTCTCGGCAGTCACTTTGTAAAGTAAAAGCCACCTTAGACCACCACACGTGGTTAAAGCCTCGATATACAGGAAAAATATAGGATTTTTATTTAAAATGGCTTTGGAGTAAACATTTTAGAAGATAAAAAGACCAAGGCCTGGCTAAGTGGATGAGGGTGAGCAAGTTACTTAATATCTCTGAACTAATTTATCTTTTAAAAACGGGGATATTGTCTGCCTTGGAAGATCACTGCAAGGGTTCGATGAGATAATGCTGACGTCAGGTGTTTTGCATAGAGCTTGGCCCATAGTCACTGTTGAAGATGAATAAAAGCCACTTTTGGGTTTTAAGCAAGGGAGCGGGCCAGTTCAATGGGTTTTTAAAAATATCACTGGTGGCTGTGTGGAGAACGGACCCTACAGGGACAAAAGGGGAAACGGGCGCCGGTTAGCAGACCAGATGTGGACAGACCAGAGGGAGAGTTAAAGGGTAAAGCAACAGAACATGGCGACCAGAGAGTAGAGGAAAGGGTGATTCCCAAGCTTTTTTTGGCCTGAGTATCTTTGTTTACCATTCACTGAGAAAGCCGGAGGTACAGATTTTAGGGGAGAAGATAATTGGGGATTTTGTATTTTTTGATGCTAGTGTTTTAATTCTATTTTTTTAAGAGGTAGATGAGCATTTTTAACAACGTGTACTGAAACTATCAGAAAGTACAGTTCGAAGGGAATACAGATGAAAAGATACAGATGACAGGAGACAGCAGTAATGCCTTCATTGTTACTATGTAGTTTATTTAAACCAAACTATGATAATACAGAGAAGAGACTGAGGTGGCAGCTGCCTAGAATCTTTGTGGATGACAGATGCAAAGCAGCTGGAGATGAGCCCTTGGACCCACACTTCAGTTACAGACAGACAAGTCAGCTGCATAAATACAGAGAACATAAGACACAAGACATTTCACAGCTTTTTTCTTTGAGTTTCCATTTTAAACATATGTTACAACTTTACATTTTAAATTACTACTCCACATATTCTGTGACAATGGTTACGGATGCAATGGTCCCATCCCCTCGACGTAAGCAGACTTTGATCTGCAACACATAACATTTCAGCGGGATAACAAACAAACCCTTAACACATAACATACAAAAAGATCCTTAAAAATCAGATTAATACAATGTTCTTCATGTTATATAAGGAGAAAGAAAGGGAAATGGAAAAACAAGACCGCAGGGGTGCTTTAAATGTATAGTATCTTGAGGTCTTAAAAATTTCATTCCCTTCCTCCAAGGGAAAAAAAATGTTTTAACTAATGAAAAAAAGAAAGCAACATCATAGCACACCCTACAATGAGGAAGAACACTATCCTGACAGTGCTTAGATGCTTCCATATAATAAATACAGCAGGTAGCAGAGCAAATGTCACAAGTATTGACTTGGTTTTTATTTCTATGCTTATAAAAAAAATATTAAGCTTCTTTGTGTGGACTGAACAAGTGTTAGCCTGTGGGTGTTGGCCTTCAGTGCCTGCGCACCAGTGGCTGTTTACATTCCAGGCCATCCTATGGCAGGCTTCCCTGCCAGCTGTCTGCATGCTTTTTCCCAGGGGTAGGAGTTCTTGTCTTCAGTTTACTGCAACAGGGTTCCTGATTCAGTTACATGCTCATGTGTTCTGGAAGAACATATGAAATATCATCCCACGGATGACGATACAGCCCCTGCTTCAGCCTCTTCTGGTCAAGATAGTGTCCTAAAATGAAGCAAATGCATCTTTTTGTTAGAGTTCTGTAAGCCTGGT
>RJWJ010026150.1:0-23259 GCA_004363605.1 Indri indri
AAAAATCTGGGCAAAGTACAGGAAAATCTGAATATAACAGGTGCTCAATTAACATTAGTGATTGTGTTCTTCTACCTTTAACATTTGGAGCAATGCTAGAATAAAATCTTTTATTGTTCCATCTGAGTCTCCAGTGATTCCATGTTTATCACTCACGAGATTAAAAAGCAGGGACGGGGAGTCTACAATACAGTCTACTCCTCTAATTCCTCTAGCCCTCCAGAAGTTATCCAAAGCTGCCAAGCTTCTGAAATGTTCTATAACATTTTCCTCTATTCTCACTGTCTCTGTTTCTAAATCATTCATTTAACTAGATATATATAACTGGATATATGCATGTATAATTATACATATATACAATTATGAGCATGAATATATATCCATATATATGATAAATATATTCATAGGTATTATTTTAACTGAAAGTCTGCAGAAAATTCATTTGTAAAAATCTCAGGATAAATGAAGTCCTATAAAAAAGAATGGCACCTATTTTGGGTGTGTGGTAGGATGGGTTATGACAATGTTTTTGACAGTTAATTGTTCATACATACCATAAACATTTTGGTTAATTATAAAAGCCAAATATAGAAATACAGAAGGGCCTGTGAAATCACAATCACTGCTTTCATTATACGGATGAGTAAACCCAGAGAAGTTAAGCCACTTGCTCAAGGCACTCAGCCTTGGATTTCCAGTCCAGTTTTCTAGGACGTAAGCAGTAGTGACCACATGTGTATTCTCACTATGTTATGTATTAATACAAAGAACTTTGAACACAGCTCCATTAGGCAACACACTCGTATTCTCAAAGCAACAAGACAGCAAGGCTGCAATTGGAAAGCCCTCTTTCCATGCACCAGTTGTTAACAGCACCTTTGTATCTGTAGTTTCCTTATTCCTGCCAGCTTGGTAGAAAAGAGAAGTCCATTTTACCCACAAGGATGCTAACTGTCTAGCACAATGACACTTAGTAATGACTGTGAGCCCAATCTAAGCTTAAACAGTGAGCAACAGACACTACATAGAAATGAAGGTCACAGACAATGAAAGAACCAGAAACCGAGAATTTGTGAACTTCATGTGATGCAGACAACTCGCCTGAATAATTATCAATAAAATACTAAACCAGTTATTTAGGGAAGAGGAGTGTAATTCACATTTTATGCATCAACTGCTATGTGACTCTAGTACCCCAATCTCTTTCACCCATGACTGTCTGTGTGTCTTTGGCTATACTTGCTTTCCAACCTAAATTCTACATTGCTACTTGGGAGCCTTTACTCTCTTCAAAGGAACAATTAAGTCGCATGTTAGCTGGATGTACCATACAATCTTATAGCGTGTCATTGTTTATGTTTCTTTAACAATCTTTTGACTTGCCTTTACATTTTTACCATCATCTCTTGGTAATACCAAGGACTTACATAAAATTCCTTTGTGCTATTGTTTGCTGTTTCAAATTCCATTGTTTTGCTATTGTCTTAAAAGAGGTACATGATCGCTAAAGACTTGCAATGATAACGTTTTGACATTGTAAGTTAACACGGCAATGTGGTCTCAATAATCCTTCAGAGACATTGTTTTACCATTGTCTTGACATTGTAAAATGGTCTCTCCAGTCTTACATTTTGCCATTGCCTTGACATTGTAATATGGTCTCTATAGATTTGCATTGAAATTTGTTTTGTCATTGTCTTGATATCATAATGTCCTCTCCATGGACTTCTCTTCACATACATCATCCTCTCCAAAGACTTGCCTATCAGCCCCACTACAAGAGCAATGTGCACTGTTACTTTCCCATTCGGGTGAACTGGGAATGATCTTTCATGGTTTCTACTTAACAGTAAGGTATCACATCTCATCAATAGCTATTTTCAAACTCTTTTAACTCAACTCTTCCCAAATCTCATTCCTGATGCAGGATTTTTACCAAGGAAAAAAGTGGACGAATTCCCATTAGGTAAAATCTCTCTGCACATTTTTCATTTTGAATATTAAACTCACTCACTTTAAAAGCATTAAAGTGAAGCGGATCAGGAGGGCGTTTGCATCTCTCTAACCCATAATGGGGAGCTATTTCATAGAGTTAATCCAAACTAGTACAATAGCACAGTAGAGCAGTGCATTAGAAAGAGAAAATACTGATATCTTCTCTATTCACAAAGTACCTTTGTAAATTCTGTTCCCCTTTTTAATTTCATCACTTCTAACGCTTACTGCTTTAGACAACGTCTCTGCATATATCATCTTTCCCCATTCTTATGTACCCTAAAAACAGTAGGTGTGTTTAATAACCATATTTTCATTCTTTCTTCTATATACATGTCAACTGAATTATTTTTTTCTTAGTTACAAAGTGCAAGTATAAACACAAGCAAGCCCATATAATGGGATCATGAGTTTCCTCCAGAACAATGGAATATTTTCCTTTGAGCCCTTTGGGGAAAAGTGAAGAATGAATAGGTCTCTGATAGTTGGATTGTGCCTAGAAAGCAGCCTCCACTGGCTGAATGCTCACCACCGCCCTTCCCCAATCATTAGAACACTAGTGGCAAGCTTATAACATTTAGCGAGTTTCAGCACTGTCCGAGAACAGTGCCAAGTACTTTAAGTGCATGATCTCGGCACTGCATAACCTTGGACTTCATAAATTCCCCTTACTGCTATCCCTTTTCAGAGACTCAGAGAGCCTGAGTCACTTGCTAAGGTAACACAGCTATTACATGCTAGCAGTGGTATTTAAACTCGGGTTACCTAGGCACCTGACCAGAAGTTCTTAATTCAAAGAGCATTGAAAGCGGAAGTATCATACCTTAATTATGCTAACTTTTAACTGAGATGCATTATTTCTTTCAATTATGAATGCAGAAAATAAAGCATAGTGGTATCAGCAGTACCTGAGACTTTGAAACCAAGAGAAACATGGATATTTTCATATCACATGGCAGTTACTGCAGATATCTAAAAATAGTATTTATGCTTATAGCTAAATCAAAATTGCAATCATTGTTAGACCTGCCTCTGGAACTAGTTAATATCTTCAAGAAGTATATATATAACTATATCATAATTTGGTTTTCCTAATGTTTTGATAACTGTAACTGTACTTCAATATAATTCGTTTTCTTCTATGGTTTCCTTCCATGATTTTGGCCACATCTGCATACCACCTGTATTTTATTTACATGTTTTTCTTTAAAACAGTTTATACGTGTTTTACTTAATAAGTTCTTTGCAGGTGAAACTTTCTCTTTCTCCTGTTATAACAACTGATTATATTTTTTAAATGTTAAAATATATATGCATCTATTAAAGTTTTAATAAGAAAAATGTGTAGCTCACATTTCACATTTTGAGAAATGCTAAACTAAGGCATAAAATGTCAGGTCTGGCACCAACCTGGCAAAGGCTTTTCCTGCTTTGCTAAAAGATCAGTCACCATGGAATGATCAGGAGGTTTCTCCGGGGTCTGTTCTGTGAGTGCAAAGCTGCTTCACGTAGAGCTCAGGGCAGATCTCATGGTAGGGATGGGCTGCAGGAAGCAGCTCCCCTATGAGGCAGCAAGAACCTGGCTTTGAAGTCACACTGTGCTGTAGATTTTTCTCAGTCATCTGCTAGCTGTGCAGTCTTGGCTAACTCACTCAGCGCTCGTTGATTTACGTGATCTGCAGAATTCCAGAAAAGAGTAAATGAGATGCCATACAAGGTGCCTGATCCTGATTAGATGCTCACTGGATGCTTGTTCCCATCCCCATCCCCCTGCCCCGGCATTCCTTGTCTTGGATAGGAGGATGAGGAGAAGGCTGAAACTGAACTGAAAGATGGAAGTGATTTCAGTGATGTGCTATCACAGTATTGTGTCTGACAGGTAAAGATTCAGCTTAAGGGGAGGCGAGGGTGGTAGAAACCTGATTCAGAAAACCTGGACTCCTACTTCCAAGCATCACCAAGTGGCCTCGGGCCAATGTACTTCCCTGAGTGCTAAGTTTTCTTCTCTATATATTAGAGGGATGCATGACGTACATCATTGGTTTATTGTAATAATTACATGAAAAGAGATGTGCAAGAGTACTCTGGAACTGATATCCATACCATAGAGGAAAGTCTTACAGTTGCCTTCCTGGCTCACAGGCTTTCGAACTTATTTTTAGCTTTTCTGGATGAGTCAAAGTCATCCTTATGAGCATCCATTATTTTACTAGACAGTAAGGCAAATCGTTTCTACAATTCCTGTCTCTTTTCTACAATTTTGGACTATCAGCTATCCTACCTGCTCTATGCTTACTTACTTATGTATTCAACAAAATGTATTGATCTTCTACATTATGCCAGACAATGCTGATAACGATAATAGCTGCTAGAAAGACCTAACACTTAAACAGCACTCAGAATGTGCCAGAGACTATTCAAAATATTTTATGTCTATTAACACATTTAATCTCCACATCAATTCTATGATTACTAATTTGCAGATGAGAAAATTAAAACAGAGGGGTTGGGTAACTTGCCCAATACCACACAGCTAGCAGCTGGCAGGGCTAGAAATCACACTAACTTTCACTAGATTCAGTCTAACTTTACAGTCTCTGTTATAAGCACTATATTTTGCTTCCTCTCAAGATAGTCAAGATGTACATCATATCTGCCTTCAGGGAGCTTTTGTGAAATAAGTGCATCCCAACAACAGTAACGAAATAAAGATTTGCAGTTTCCTGAGAGTTTTCACAACAGTGTTTCATTTGATTTCTTCAATGGTTCCAAAGACAGGGAAGATATTAATATCTTCATTCTATAGATAAGAAAATCTGTGGCTTAATTTTAGAGTGCTGAAAAACATATCAAAATTTGAGAAGTAAAGACCATAACTTAAAATTTTATTAATACTAAAGTATCATTTCATGGATGTTCTATATTTCTGTAGAGGGTTATTATAAAGGTCAAATAGGTAAGTAAATACTTCGCAAATTCCAAAGAACTACATTTTACCTATAAGAAATGGTATTCTTAGTATTAGTAGCAGTATTAATATTATAGTAGTGTCATTTTCAGTGCCCACAGAAATCTGACTCTCCATGCAAGATCAGGCTAATTTAATCAACAGCTATCATCCTCACAATAACTTCACACCCCAAAGATCCTATTCAGGTCTTAAACCCACAGACAATTGTACAAGAATTCCCTGCTAATATTACATTGTAGGGTATTTCAAACCAACAAATATGGACTATGTCTTCCTCAAGGATAAGAGCCTGAATTCCAAACGTAACCCTTCAGTCAACCTACTATGAGAAGTGATTCACCTGCAAACCTCTGGCCTTAGTATCTTCATCTGTAAAAATCTTACAGAAGTAACAATAAAAAGAGTCCTCTTGGACTTTCTTATTTCCATTGTTCTTTGTTCTTCTTCTACCCTCCAACCCTTGTCTCTTCTACCAGCTCCTTTTTCTTTTGAGACAGGGTCCTCCTTCTCTATTGCCCAGGCTACAGTGCAGTGGCATGATCACAGCTCACTGTAACCTCAAACTCCTGGGCTCAAGCAATCCTCCCACTTCAGCCTTTTGAGTACCTAGGACTACAGATGCATGCCACCATGCCCAGCTAATGTTTTTATTTTTTGTAAAGATGGTGTCTTTTTATCTTGACCAGGCTGGTCTCAAACTCCTGGCCTCGAGTGATCCTCCTGCCTCAGCCTCCCAAAGTGCTGGGATTACAGGCATGAGCCACTGTGCCCAGGCTCCAGCTCCTATTTGAAATACTATGCTCTCTGCACTCTTTTGGCCACAGGCTTCCATTCAGCACCCACTTTATAAATGTCATTTTTCACTCTGCATTCAGAGATAAAGGAAATACAATTTTTCTTAGGAATGACAGCTATTAATCCAATGATTTTTCAAAATCAGGGCCCTGGGTTAATATTTTCAGCTAACATACTATGTCTATATATTGTAATGATATTAATTAGAAAGATTTGGGTTTTAAAGAGTTCAGAGAGTATCAATATGTGTGGTCAAGACTGGAAACATTGTCAAGACTGCACAGTGTTTCCAATCTTGACCAGGAGTTTCTTTATGGTGAGAGATCTCTTTGATTCAAACTTGTGCAGGAAAAAAGTCATGGACTTAATCCATTTTATGAAGCAGAAAGGGCTCGGGCTCTGAAGTCTGAGAAGTCTAAAATCTGAGTCTCAATGTACTCATCTATAAAGCAGAAGTGATACAATCTACTTCACAGGTTTGTTCAGAAGAGAACTGAAATTATGAGAGGGAATCCCTCGGCACAGTGCCCAGCATGTAGTAGGTGTTCGCTGTTAATTTCTTTCTGTACATCTCCTGCCCTGACTGCCCACATTGGAAGCCTACACTCAAAAGATTCAGGATTCAGCACATCACACTTAGCGTATATCGTCGGATAAGAGCCTTGGTGTAGTATTTTGCAGATTACAATGATGTTAAACAATAGCCATAACTTTAAGCATTGAAAAGCAATTTATTTTCCTTTTTAAAAAAATCACCAAAGTTTATCAACTTGTCAAACCCTGTTCCTAGACGTCTCACCTCTGTTGGGACATGAGAAGCAAAATTACCAGCCCCCAACATTTATTTTGATTGTACAACATAAATCACCAACAGATTTTTTAAGACTATTAGTTGTAATGATACCGGTTTTGTGCAAAGATTACATTCCAGTTTTTCGCAGTACTTACCTATTTCCAATTTTTCAAATTAAAAAGTGGTGTTCAGATGAGACTCCAATGCTATACTTGTCATTAACCTGTAAGTCTTAGAAATGGGCAACATTTGATGAGAAAAAAAACTGAAACCAATTGTCCATTCACTATATATTAGTCAATTAAGGATGACTCAGAAGTGCAGCCATGTAAGTGATAACAGCTCATGCAGTCTATGCAAAAATAAAGTAAGTGTCGAGTGAATGGAATAGCTTCTAAAAATAATCGCGTAATAGAAAAAGAAGCTCCGTGTGTTAGAGTTAAGTTTAACATTTGGTTTTCATTCTCCACTATTCGGTTTTACATGCATGGAATTCCTAGCAATATCGACATAGGGAGAGCAAAGTATCAGTCGAAATCCGCCAGACAGATGTGAAAATTGAATTTTTCCAGTAAGTTATAATGTAAAAAGAAATACTGGTACATCGCAGGGTTAGATACTAAAGGGGAACACTGCGTGAAGATGAGGGTTGCAACTATAGCAACGTGGGAAATTGTGATGATAAAAATCTGAGGAAGAGCTCTACTGATAAGGATGAGCAAGGGCAGAGGAATTTTCCCCCAATGATTCAGATGTTTGAGATGAAAACGCATGTAAGAGATAAGCGAGTATTTCACCCACACTGCAGCGTAGGTAACAATGCCCAGGCAGAGAAGGCGTCTGTGACGACAGACTGCAGCCCTGCCCTGCTGGGCACAGGTTGCTCGGCCACTGAACATGAGCAGTGATTCTTTGATAAGAAAGGCACTGATCTTAGGAGCTTCACTTATGTATTCTGGGGGGAATAAAAATGATTAAAATCTCATCTTATCCTCAAATTCCTTACAATTTCACATGTATTATAAGACATGTATATAAATAACTCTAACAGGATAGAAAATGGTCATGGTGATTTCAGAAACAAATAATGATAACGAATATTTCTTAGCCATAGAATATTATACTTTTCAAATTGCTTTCACATATATCATCTCATTGAACCGCCTCACAGTGCCGTGATGTAGAGGTTATTAATGTTGGATATTCTCATTAAAGTTTGTTATGGGAACTTGTCCATAGTCATACATTGAGTATATGGCCCTGTGGGGATAGCAATTCTGCTTGTAGCTGCTTTTATCATTTTACTTTTGAAAACCCCACATTATCATGCACAGTAACATATACTTGCAGAGTTTATAAAAGTATTTTTCCGGTTCTGTCATTTAAATTATGCAATTACTCTATGAAGTCAATATTATTACCATTATTTTTCCTATTTTATGGATGAGAAAACTGAGGTTTAGAGAAGTTAATATCTTGCTAAAGTCTCATACCTGCCAATAGCAGAATGAGGATTTTGGCTCAGGTCTCTTGATCATGTGGTGGCCACTTAACATTTCAGAGGCTGGAGATATTATTTCTGATTATAAGACGTGGCATTTGGTTGGGCCTTGAAAACTAGGTACGGAGATGTTGGCAGAGATGAGAATAATCCAGGCAGAGGAACTGTATCAACCAGAGAATGCAGTAGGTCAGAAAGACTACCAAAGCAGGAGTGTGAAACATATTGGGATATAAACCAAAATTAGTGTGGAATCAGTTGGTGAAAGGTCTTAACTACCCCCTTTTTAGAAAGTTTGAACTTCATTCTTTTGGAAATGGAGATGAACAATACTGTATTTTTTTTTATTATTCTTTGTTCTGTTTTTTGCTTTTAATCTGGTAATGGCACAAGAACGTCTTTAAGAATGCGGAGTGATTGAAGTCAGGGGAGCAAGTCCAGAGATTATTGCAATAGTCTAGGCAAGCAATAATGAACTTATGAATTAGGCACTGGTAGTAGAAATGAAAAAAATCAGAATAATTATCCCCATTTTGCGGATGAGAAAACTGAGGCATTGAAAAGATAAATTTTAGATTTATGCTGTGTTTCCGATGGGTTGTTATAAACATGAGAGCTAGTGAATATGATGATGGACACTCCAAAGCATGAGATGCAAGGCTCTTCTGAGCTTGGACACTCCTACCAACCTATTTCCCATGCCACACACCTTTAGTTCCAGCAACTCAAACTACCATACCCAATGCACCATGTATGTTCTCTGCACTGTTCCCCACATTGTTCTCTCCACGGTGGAATTCTTTTCCTTCAGGGAACACCCACTCGGTCCTCTGCAGTCCAGTTCACCGCTGAAGAGCCTTCTCCAAGAGCCCTGGTGTGCAGCTGTCCCACCTACACTGTGTGTGCGTCTATGACAGCATTCATCACCTTGTACTGTATTTCTGAATTATTATTATTTTTTTTACCTTAAAGGCATCTAGCTGTGTGTAGAGAAATAGAAAGAAGAGCTGGGTTCTTATGTGTTAGATTATTCAAATGGTTTTCATTTCTAGGACTCTGCTTCTCCCCGCAACCACACCTTGTTACCCCTATGTTCAATCATCCTCCGTTCCTCTCGCTCTTTGCTTCAGACTGATTACCTAATGTCCAGGTCACCTGACACCCTTATTTCTTCGTTCTCTAGGCTGTGCCATGACCTAATTGGGCAGCTGAGCACACAGCACTGCGGCTGCCTGTGCCTCACAGTGGGAGTCTCTGGCAACACCCAATTCCCTCCTCTGGATGGAGACTGCAGCAGTCCTGAATGGAAAGGGATTTTATTGCTAATGTGATTAATCAAACGTTGGGGGAGGGAGTGTGGGGCAGTGCATTTCCCGGAAAGTTTTTCCCTCTTCATTACTTACATCACATCTACTTTCATCAGACGAAACAGGGATATGCAAAAATGAGATGTGAAATGATTCAGACATTTTTGACAAAGCACCATGCAGAGTAGACAAAAGAATATATTTAAAGGGGAATACACTCATTTCAAACTCAGTTTCATATATTCTTTACAGATGTTCCAACATCCGCTCGGGACACAAATATGAATTATGCACAGTAGACGGTAAGGTGTTTTGGTTTCCCAATTTCAGAAGACACAGGAATCCATGAGTACCTAAATTTGTTGGGTCTTATAGAAAGATCTCTAGTAATATTTTCTTAATTTTTAAGCTGGAAAGTCAAGGTTGAGTATAAATTTTACTTTATTCAGCTCATGCCAAGCTTCTAAATTTGCAAATGAACAGTACTGGGTCACAATTTAAAAACAAAACAAAACAAAATTTGAAAGGGGAAACAAGAGTTAGCATAACTTTTCAAATTCCTTTGGAAGGAAGAAATCTTAGAAATAATGTGGGTAAGTTTATCATTCAGAATATCTAGGCAACTATGATCTTCATAGGTTAGTATGGCTGTTAAGATCTTGGTCTCTGGACTGAGAACCAATTGGTGAAAATCTCTAGTCTGCCTTTTGCTAGCGTTTTTACCTTGGGAAAATGTCTTCAACCTCATAAGCCTCTAACATGGGGATAATACAAGAACAGTACCTACCTTACAGATTTGTTAGAAGGATTAAATGAGATGAAATATATGAAGTGTGCTAGTGGCTATGTGGTAATATTAGTAGATATTGTGTAAATATTGTTATTAGTTATATTTAACTGGCTTTTAACTTTTCTAGGAATTACTATCACAGAGAAGCAGCTGTTATTTCTTTTGAATAGGGCTTAATGTTAATTATGTATTAGCTAACTTCCACATCTACTATAAAATGTTGATTATATAAAACTAAAGGATCAAAAGAAACACGGTGTTCAAACTGAATGTTATCATGTAGAAAGTTCTGCTGTTTAGTGGCCATTGTGGTCCACAAATATTTTGACTCGTCCCCATAACAAAGTGGATTCTAATTCCTCTCCCCTCAGTGACCGGTTTCTAACAATGGAATGTGGTAGAAATAACACTGCATAACTTCTGAATCTGGGTAATAAAAGGTGATATAGCCACTCTTGGCTCTCTTAGGACATGCACCTACCTTGAAATCTGCCCCTCCTTGGTGAGGACCAGACAGAGAGGCCACTTAGAGATAGAGGGAGATGCCCAAAGAGTCCCAGTTATTAGAGTACCTGCATCAACATGTGAATGAATGGGCCTCAGATGATCTCAGCCTCCAGCCCCCAGCTCCCAGTTGCTAAAGAGTGGAGCAGCATCAAACTCTTGACACTCATCCTTGTACGAATTGCGGATTTGTAGGCAAAATTAATGTTTTTTTAATTCACTAAGTTTTGCAGTGATTTGTTGTGCAGTGATAGTTATTGGGAAAAGTGACCAATTTGAGCATTTCTAAAGGTTGGTTAATTAAATATGTACCACACTTTGCCAAACTTGAAAACTTAACCATGTGTCTGACAGTGCTCCAAAAGACATTATTAAACAATTAGCACACAGTAGCATTTTCCTACAAATACGTATTTAATGAACTTTAGATATAATATAATCTATCCTTCAAAAAAAAAAAAAAAAGAAAGAAAACCAAGCTCAGGGACATCATATAAATTTCTCCATATTTTACGGCAAAATGGTACCACCCATTCAACTAGCTATTTGCTTCCCTGATGCTTTGCAGAACACTCACTCACGAGCACTCCCTTGGCATATTATAGCTGCCTTAATTATTGCTCCATTATACTGTAGTTTGATTAGTGCTCCATCCTCCACCCTTACCAGGCTATTCTCTTCTTGACAACAGGCACATTTGTACTATTCATTTTTGTATACATAGAAACTGGCATGTCCTCAATTAGTTAAAAGCCCCTTGAGAAAAGATTTTTTGGCAAAGCATATTATTTGGAATTTTTCTTATATTATGTAAATATAGGTCAGTGGTTCTCAACCCAGAAATACTGATGTCAAGGCCGTACTCCTGGAGACCAGTTGAATTGGCCTAGAGTGGGAACCCAGGTCTCTGTGAATTGCAGAAGCTCCCAAGCTAAGTCCTTCGAGCAGCTCTATCGTGTGTGTAAGTACCAATCGTGTTTCCATGGGTAAGTTATATCACTGACATTGTATCTGCATGGAAGCAATGACCTGAAAGTGGTCTCTTGGAGGATGAGTTGTCTTTTACCTTCATTCATAACTCATCGTCTGAACAACAGTTATGTGCCTGGATGTTTGAGGGCAAGAGAGGAGGCAAAGGCAGTACTCGAGATGAAGCAAACTTTCCCACCACCACACATCCAGGCTGGCTGGATTGCCTAAAGGAGCAACCTGTCTCCCAAAACAGCACCTGATCTATAGAGGTTGGCCCTGAGGTTTTACCTACCATGAAATTGGATGCAGAAGAGGGGGAAATGGTTACATAGTTTTGCTGTTTTAACTGGACCCTAAAAAAAACACCGTAGTGGAGTCTGCTGAAGGATGCTATTTTAACTTCCAAAGAATTGTGAACCTACTTTTTGTTTTTTATTTAAACCTCAAACTGATTTTGTATTCCTGTGTAATCTTACTTATCTGCTTGTTCATTTTTCCTTTGGTAAAATAGACACTTAGAGCCCTCTCACATGACAAAACAGAGTAAGTCTCATAGAAATAAATGAAATAAACAAATATAGGGCATCTTTTAAACATAAGCATATACTAGCTACAAAGCCAGTTCAATGTAGCTGAACACACAAAAGCATGGGTGTCACAGATCTCTTCCTAGAGGGGTAGCTGTGGTTAATTTACTTCAACTCTGTTCACTTCAATTTATTCATGTGCAAAATATCAATCCAATAGGATTGTGATTAAAATCAAATGAGGCACCCCAGTCTCATATGAGAAAAACATCAGACACCTTCCAGTAGAGGGGCGTTCTACAAAATACCTGACCAGTACATTTCAAAATTGTCACCATCATCAACAAGGAAAGACTGAGACACTGTCACTGTCAAGAGAGGCCTAAGGAGAAATGACAACTAAAAAAAAAAAAAAAAAAAAAAATGTAACGTGGGATCCTGGATGGGATCCTGGGACAGAAAATGGGCATTGGGTAAAAACTAAGAAAATCTGAATAAAGTAGGGACTTTAATTAGTAACAGGGTATCTATATTGGTTTAACAATTGTAACAAATATACTATATTAATATAAGATATTACTAATAAGAGAAACTGGGTTCAGGATATATGAGAACTTTCCATACTATTTTCTCAATTTTTCTGTGAATCTAAAACTAAAAAATAGAGTCTATTTTTCTTCATCACAGGAAGCAACACACGTAAAACACATCGTTGGTGCTCCATAAATGTAACATCTTCTCTGGGCCGTGTGGAAAAACAAACTGCTGTCCATGCCTTCCTGGGTCTTTTTCCCCTTTCTCATCCAAACAGGATTCTAGGGAAAATGTGAGTCCTCCCTACATTTTCATTTGCAAGTTGCCAGGGGTGAGAATAGCTACACTTACTTTAAGTTTATTTTAATTTTCCTGGAGATTGAAGAATTGTGTCTATGGGGTAGTTTCTACTACAGAACGATTCTTGTTAGACTCTATTAGAGTTCTTCTGGCTCGGGTCCCTGGAAAATAAATTTATGAATCTTTAAACCAGTCCAATGCATCAGTAACTACCATAGAAATTCATTGTCGTTCCTTGAAAGAAACTTTGGTATATTAAAAATATTTTGAAATTAGGAATAAGAGCCATATAAAAATGTTTCTAAAAAAATATTTATAAACATAATGTATAAGCTATTCAGATGGCTTTACATATCTAGAATAAAATTCCTTTCTATTTTTTGGCTTGGTTCATTGTCTTTCTTTTATTGTACTAACAACTTACAACTCAAAGATGAAATAATTAAATACTTGAATTTTTAGAATAGAGGTGAAAAAATGAACACTTAAATCCTGTTGTTTTTCTAAATCACACGAAGGATTTTAGTTTATGAATCATACAGACATTCAAGTAAAATTTTACTTTGGAAAAGTAAGGACCCTAGGAAAAATTAACTGCATGGTTTAACCACTGTCTTAGATAACACTCAACTTGTGATGTAGAGTAGTATTTTTATCTGCATATTATATTTTAAGTTAATATAATATTAAGGCATAAGATATCTCTTCCTAAACCACAAAAGGCATTCCTAAGTTTCCCCATATTCTTCTCCATCAAAGAAGTTGCACCTAAAATTTAAACCATTTCATCTTGAATTTAGATATAGCAAAATTCAGGAAGCGTGTTAATCAGTGGCTTATCTAAATTCCCACAGTGTACTGCAATTCAGATTCTTACTGCTGAGGTCTTGGTCAGGCAGTGTGCCCAGTGAATCTCTACCCAGGGTTTAAGATTCCTTAGCTGTATTAACACATTTGAAAACATTATTTCAATCAGTAGTTTCTAAGTGCCTTCATTTTCTCAAGTACAAAATGGACATAATTGAATATTTACTACATCTTAGAGAAGTGTGCAGCTTTCAGAACACTGAAAAATTTAAGAGGCTCAGGTGAAAGATTAAAGAATTAAGTGTACAAACCATCTTTCTTAATTTTGATTTAAATGAGTAATATCCAGTATGATGTAATAAAGCAGGTTGCATAGCATAATTTGGCATATTGCACAAAATGTCTGAAAAAGCACTAGATAGACCTAAACAGAACCCAATCACCTACTCTGTTAGTAAGGAAGATTATTAGGGAGATAATATAGACAATATTTTATGACTGGTTTTTTTTCCTTTAAGGCAAAACCTTTTTCTTGTTTATTGCACTGTCCTTGACCTTCATTTAAGTGAATAATTCACTCATTTCTTGTTAAAGATAATATTAGGAAATGAGCATGAAAAAGAAAAAATAAAATTTTAATTCTTGAAGCTATGGATTTATTACACATATCAAATAATTTTATATAGCCTTCAAGGCAAAAAAATTTATATATAAAAATAAATGTATATAGTTATATCTATATCCACATATATCCCAGAAAGTAAATATTATTTAGTTTCAGGGCAATCTTTCCTAAATTGTTACATGCATAATTCAGTATCATTTTCATATGAATCTCTTTCTTTAATGGGTTTAACAATTCTTTGTGTTTAAATTCTGGTGGCCCTTGCACAAAAATATTTTTCACTCTAAATTGCCCATTATTACTGAGAAATAGGATTGTCGAGTTAAAAACTGAAACTTGTTATTTTGATATGCTCAATAAGTTAGATCGATAGTAAAATTCTAAAAGGAAAAAGATAATCTGCTTTCTGATAGTGTGTCCTTTGTTACTTCAACCATTAACATCTGTGAGCCGCTGTCAGTAATTTCTTTAATGAGATTATTGTGTTTTTCTTTTAGAAATGTAACTGTCAAGCATTTTACATTTGTCCTTGCTAATAATTCCCCAGGCCTTTATTAAAGAGATTTACAGATTTCTTAAATCCACAGTCCTGCATCACTCTGATACCGACTTCTAATAAAATAATAAATTAGATTTTATTCTTTGCCTTATCCTTACAAATGAGCAAATAAAAAAAGTGTTTACTGAATAAGCTGTCCAAAGCCCAAATAAATCTTATGCTTCTCTTTTTCAAGCATTTTGATAGCTATAAATGAGCACCTACTTGACATTGAATAAAAGGACCATTTTAACATGATATATTTTTATAAATATGAGAACTTCATAATTGGAAAAGAAGCATCGTGTGGTTCAGGAGATTTTCAAAGAAAACATACAATAATAGCAAATTAATTAAAAATTTTCCCCACTACCTTACTTTCTTACTTTCTTGGGTTTGCCTAAGAAAATCTGCTAAATTACAAAATGCTTTTTTTCCAATTCCAACTCACTTGAGCAGATCTGTGTAGCTAAGTAGCTTAAGATGCATGATTTAGAAATATTTTCAAACATCTTCACTAGAACTACAAGATAATCAGATGTTCATCGTTTAAAATGAAATGCTAAACTGTTTGGAAATATTCTCTAAAACCAGCAAAAATCACAAGGCAGATGATTTGGCTCTCAGTGTCTTCCTCTCTACCTGCGTTCTTCCCTCTTTCTCTCCATAATGCCATGTTGTAGTACATCCTTCTTAGCCTCCAATCAACATTTCAAGCACTGGGATCATGTTTGATATTGTCAGATGGCCTGGAAAATTAAAAACCCAATTAAAGGCTCAGCACGCGGGTCAGCTCTTCTGCATATCAAAAGGCCTCCTCTGGCTATTCTGCTCAAATTGTATCTGTTAACAGCTCACTTTGCAGAAAGTGAAATAGCAGAGCGTTTATGAGTAATAAGTACTTTCCAGCTGATACATTTCAAACATAAACCACTTTCATGGCCCCGGCAAAAAGTACAAGTCATAATCAAATTGTCAATTTTTTCCTGTGAGATGCATGGATCTATTGTAACTGTGATTGTTAAAGGAAATGCATTTTATTCACATGTTGGGGGAAAAAAAGATGCACATTTTCCCTACAATTAAAGATTTTTTGTCACTTTTTTACTGCCTTTCCTTTACATTTCTAAATAGTTACTATAATTGATTTTCGGGTTGCATTCTTTTTTTTTTTTTTTTTTTGGTAGGAGAATCGTTTATAGTTTTTATGTAGTGGAAGAAATGGTTGGAGTGAATAGCATTTTTGTTTAGCTGGGGTATTAATGTTCACCCAAATGTTTATAATGTGAATGTGCAAAGCACTAAAAGCTTTCGAGCTAAATGCAAATTAGTCGAGCACTCAAATGACATTTTTAGAAGGAGTTTTCATCTGTCAATGTGGCATAATATTAAGTCAAACTAAAGTCACTACTTTAGCTACTGGCCATTTGAAAAAAAATTTCATAAGATACCAGGGTTGACAGAAAAGAAAACAAACTACATAAATATTTTTCAACATATTATATTAACCAAGCAGCTGCTACAGGATTTCACAAGAAGTTAGCATATAATGTCTCCCCTTAGAATATATTGTGAGTGTATGCAATGTCAAAAATCTAAATCCCCGGGTTTTGCATAATGCATTAAGGTCCACATCTAGACAAGAAAGATTTTTCAAAGAAATGTCATGTGATGAAATAACACATACTTCCTTCAGTTAAAAGAAAAATAAAAAAATAATAGTGATGATAATCCAAAAAATATTGTGAATTAGGAAAATAAGTACCCACTGCAAAGTGTATTTATATACCTCAGATTATGCCTCTTGACATAAACACCACTGTTTCTAAGTGATTCCTGGGTCTATCGGTTAATTATTTGTAGTGAGTCCTTGATCTCTACATTGTTCTCCAAACAAGAGCCTACTAGAACCTATAGTAATTGTCCAGAATCATTGAGAATCCAGGACTTACCAAAGGAAGGGGAATTGTCAGCCATAACAGAAGCCTCAACTTAAACCCACTTCCACTGCCCCTAGTGATAGTAAATCCAAACTCACCCACTGTCTGAGGCATTTGCAACACAAAGTGGCATGGAAAGTTGTCATTAATGGAGTGTGAGCCTGCACACTGATGTTTTTAATCTGCGTTTGGTGGGCTCGTTGCTGCTCTGTATGCTGAGATTCCCTTCTGAGATATCCATATACCCCTTGAAGCTTTAATTGTTCTTCTCCCTATAAGTAATATTTTATTGTGCTTTTCAAAGATGCCAATAACAAATTTCAGAAGGGAGTGCTCCCTTTTTTCCATAAAAGGGGAAAAATAAAAGATGGAGGAAAATCTTCAAATATTACTTCCAACCCTCTTTATTGACTGGATTTATTGGAAACTGGGTGGTTTTCCACCTAGTCTTCAATAAATTTTTAAAGATTTTTTCCAAGCTTGGGACAGTAGTCTCAAAACACAGCAGCCGATCCCACCATGGCGCCTTTTGGTCCGTAATAAAAGAAGCGACAGATCCTTAACTACAGAGGCATGAGTGGGCGCCCTATTAATGACTCAAGCGCCTCGCTACACCTTATTCATATTAAAGGGCAACATATTGCATATTAATAGACAATTTAAAATAATTACAGGCTTTAATCTTTTCTAAAGAACAGTTTCTTGTCTCTTGAAAGTTTTGTACTTCTTATATAAAAAAGAAAGCAAGTGCTTTTTCAGAGAAACAATGTATAATAATATGTCAGTAAAGATTGAGCAATTTTGAGTAGTGATGGGTGAAAAGGACATTATGTTCTTTTTTCTTGTCATGGTCGGTATTTTTCTGTCAGTCGGCAAAGGCTGCACTCAGCAAGAAGAAGCTAAAGACCTGCATTGAGAGACGTGAGGGTGACAGCTACCCTGACAGGTCAGAAGATGACTGCAGAATTAGCCTTACTTTAATTCGCACTAAAATTCACAGCTCCTGACGAGGAAATGGGAAAAAGAAATTTCCTTACACATTTTCTTTTCATTTCATGTGCAGATTATACATATTCTGCTTCCATTAACAAGAAGGAGATTGTACTTTATGCAGCTCTATATTTAAGGGCAAAAGACCAAGAAGATGACAAGAGTGACCTCTCTCTTGTCTTATGATCACTGCCAGTTTGACATGACACTAATTAGACTGCCTTAATCTAAACCCAGTTAGTTCTGCATGCTTGCAGCAAAACCATTGTAAACCCTAATGTAAATTGCCTTAGGCCTTTGTCTTCTTAAATCCTGCCTCTCTCCTCCACCCACACCCCCCATCTTTACATACTCACATGTATACATATGAAAAACCAGATCCTTAATAATCCCTATCCCATTAATCTTAACAAATAAGCCCACAAATGTCCTCCTAATATTCCTCTTCTGTAAATGTCACCGATTTCCACTACGTAATGCTGTCTTGTATGACTTGCTGGACATGGTTGGAAGTTTCTTTTCATTGTAAAAGCCTTGAAGGAAAAAAGGTCTGAAAAGGCCAAGGGAGATTTTTTAAAATACATGATGATGCCAGAGCTGTGAAATATGTTTAAGTGTGAATTGAATATACTTCTTTAAAAAAAAAAAAGAAAGAAAGAAAGAATGAAGAAGATGCTCTCTTGGCCAGCTGATTAAAAAGGGATTCAGTTAATTCAGTAAGAAGTAATACGATATTGAGAGGGGTCTTCCGGAAGTAGAGCCAGTAAATCAACATTCCCTTAGAGACCCAAGGGAACTCTAAGCGTGAAGAAAATATAAGGAAGAAGAAGAAAAGATTAATAAGCTAAGACCTATTTAAGAAATAATAAATATATATGATCACACAGAAGCCCCTTCAATGAAGCCAGCTAAACTCTTCTTTACTGTAAGAAGTGTTATCCGCTCGATGCAAAGCGCAGGAACTGGCCACACTGGGTAGCTCCCCAACAGAAGCTGTAGCAGAATGTGCATGTCTGCACTCCAGAGCTCTTCCTGCTTCTTGCAGAATCGAGGTCGTTTTTCCCATTGGCAAATCTTAAAGGATGCAGCAGCTTTGCAGTAAGGTCATACTTATTCTCTGAAAAAGTATGTGGTTGGAGATACCTGGTAAAGACATGGTGTTTCCGTTTCTCTCTGTACTGTGTAAAATGTAAATGTGCTCTTAAAGATAGAGCTGAGAAATGGGCTTCACCCTCTTCATACCTGTGATGCTTTGCATGGGGGTGACACTCCCCTGACATCCTCTATACAGGAGGTAGCAGGGCCAGAGATCCCAACCACGGTGTTGACTGATCCAGTGAGGGCACATATTCTCAAGCCTGTTCTTGCATACTCTTTATCACAATTGCATAGTCACTTAACAATTTCCACCATATACTGAACGCATAATCCACACCAGAGTCTGAGCGGGAGCTTCATCAACGTTATTTCATTTTACCCTGAACAAAATCTTTCAACAAATGTACCATTTCCCCATTTTACAGAGAATGAAATTAAGCATCGGAGAGACTAAATAGCTTGCCTAGGGTCAAATATCCACTTTACTATGCAAACGGGAATGTATGAAAAGAGGGGTGCCATAATATAGTCGAGAGATACGAACTCTGGCTACCCGAAGAGAGCATGGCCATCTAAAGGTTAAATTGAACAGACCTATGGGTCAAAGATGCCTGCAGTCTGCACTCCTGGACAACGTTAAACTGCCTCTGCTTTAAGAGTCTTGCAAACAGCCACTCTCCAGTAGCAAAGTTACAACTCATAAAATAACAATGCAGGAAACATACGTATTTCATTTCTTTTCCACTCTGCGTCTCTACCTAAACATCGTGATCAGAGTGAGACAATTGTGCAGAGGTCACTCAACGTAGCCACCTTAGATCAGAACCCAAGTTGACCTTCTACAGTTGGTATAATTTTGTTGTTAACAAACACTGGCAGTTGTTTGTGAATTTCTCTCTCCTTGTTTTGTACAGATTTTCTTGGCTGAATAATGGGAAAGTCACTGCTAATGAATATTAAAAGCCTATAATTTAGTCAAAAACAATGTTGTCCACACTTTTTTCTGAGTAATTTCAGTTGTGTGTGTGTGTGTGTGTGTGTGTGTGTGTGTGTTTAAATCAAGCATAAATGGCAGATAATGTTCCTCTGAATGGGGCCCGTAGGCTTTCTTAGCTGAGGCTTGTTTAGCTTGCCAAGTTTAAATATTTTCTGAACTGATCCCAGAACTGAGAAGCCTTCATCACAGCATAGCATTAAAAATGATGGATGTGATACATATTTAATACAATAAAATGGCCATTTATATGCCCATACTAGACACAGGGGAAATCCTCACAGGAAAGATTTCTAAAATCAAAAGGGGCCTATTCTCTAATCGATGTGAGGGGATTTACGCGGATAACTCCCATTAATGCTAATGGGTGTTATGAGCTTATACCCTCCATGCACCATTGGAAAGATACACTCAGTGCCACTCGAAAGGAAGCTGTTGCACTGATGAGACTCCACAGAGTATGCTGGGGGAAGGAAAATTTGAGGAAGAGCTAAAATGACAGTAAAGTTGCAGCCATAGTGTGCTTCACAGAAACACTGCTTTCCTCTCTCTCAGAGGGCTAGGTTCAGGGTGACCGTTACTAGGATGTTTTTGGACCACAGGCCATGGTAGAGTGTGGTTACAATATTCAGACTCTTAAACTGTATTTGATGTTTTTAACTCTTAAATGCAATGTCTGCTTATGTGCTCAGGTAGGTTTGGGAAAATGAGTGATGCTGGAAAAAATCCTAAGTCAAGTCTGAGTCATATGATAGCATTTGCTTCCTCTTACTCTAGAGAGAGAAAAAGAGCTGCCTGTATAGACCTGGCTACCCTTTACCCCAGAAAGAGAGAAAGTTCTTATGGCTTGCTCGACTAAGGTGACTTTAGGGCCTTAACCCTGTGGCTAGTCTGCTACTAGTTTTTATTTTGCATAATGTACAAATGTGGGGGATGGAGTTTTCTGTCTGGGTTAACTTCACCCAAAGTGCAGTGGTAAGAATGAATTAATTATCAAGCACTTGTAAGTACATTCCCCTTTGATAGGTATATTTTGCAGCCATTGGAAGTGGTTCATTTACTAGAAATATAACACCGTAAATTAACACTTCAATGCAGAGAACTATTATTCACGTATAATATTTCATATTTAACACAGCTATCTTCCCCTAATATTATCGGTGGAGAGAAACTGAAGCTCCCAGGGACTATATCAAAAGCCACGCAGAGAATGAGTGGAATGGCTCATTGTCTGACTCCATTCAAGTATGCCCCTCTCTTCCAAACACTCCCGGAGTGTTTCCTCTTGCAACTTTCTTGCGGCACTAATCACACATTATACTGTACTATAATTATTTATGTGTTTGTCTCAGATGCCCTAAACCATGAATTCTTGAAGTCTGGATCCATTTCTGAGTTATCAGTAGTCAAACTCACAGCAGTTTCTCAATAAACACTGAAGAAATAAATGAACTAATGACTAAGACCCACCAGGGGCCCATCGTATCTTTCGGTTTCTTACTTTTAGTGCACGTTCAATGCTTTATTCCTATAGTATTTTTTCCAGAATGCTTATAAATGTCCTCGAAGAAAAAGAGTGGAGAAGTTTGGAAAGTGTGAGGGTGGCTTCTGACCCTTTAGAAGAAGGAGAGATGAACTGCCTGTGTCTGCACTGGATCTTATTGGACCACTCTGCATAATCTTTCTCCCTCACTCTCCACAAGGGCTCCGTGCCTCACCTTTAATGTTTTATGGCTGCAACAGACCATGACGGCATTGCCCATACTTTGCAAAGCCACCTAACAGAGTCCTCTCTTGTTGGTTTTTTTTAAAGATTACATTTATTTTTTAAAAAGAATACTTTTGGATAGACCCATACCCCTGATGTTTGAGGAGGGAAATTAGGTCCCAGTTGAAAATAGTGTCATCCCTTTCTTTTGTAGAGTCATCCCTCAGTTACTGTGGGCATTGGTTCCAGGACCCCTGCAGACACCAAAATCAGCTCCAGTTCCTCACATAAATGGTGTAGTATCTGCATAGAACCTACACACACCCTCCCCTGTATACTTTAAATCAGCTCTAAGTTATGTGTAATACCTAAAAAATGTATTAATAAATGCTATGTAAATAGTTGTTATACTGCATTGTTTAGGGAATAATGACAAGGAAAAAGTCTGTACCTGTTCAGTACACATGCAGTTTTTTTCTGAGTATTTTTGATCCCTGGTTGGTTGAATCCATGGATGCAGAGCCTGTGGATATGGAACTCATGAATTTGGAGGGCCGACTGTGTATTTCTTTATTAAATTCCTAGGCAATTTAGTTGAAAGAACAATACTTTCAAAGTATTACATGGGTACAAATGTTTTTGGTTACATGCTTTGAAATTAAAAAAAAAAAATACTGGCTGGAGTATACATTGTTTTAATTGCCTTTCATTTTTTTGTAGCCATCTAATTACACCCATTTAAAAAACGTTTTTACCATGTCACGGATACTCAGTCTTCTTAAATATAGCCAATACTTTTCAGTAAAATCAATCAAAAGAAATAAAAAAAAAAAGGACAATCCTTGAACTTTAGAAATGATGTCTAAAATAATATAATTGACTCTATGCACTCAAAATCTTGAAACTTAAGGAAATATCTAAGTATCGTAAGTGACATAAATCATAAATCAAGACAACCACACTTGTGGGTAACCCACTTGAAGGCGATATACCATTCCTATTGCAAAGTCTGGCATTATGGTGGAAACTGATGCAACTCAGTTATTTTAATAATCATTATTTTAACAATCATTTAATCATTTAATAAACATTATTTTAATAATCACCAAAATAGCTTATCGATTTAGTCAACTCCATACATTAAAAATGAGTCAGCCTACCTGACAGGTGCCAAGCAGGTAAAATAACTGATTCATTTTCCATTTTTATCCCTTAGTCCTGGCATTTTATAGTCACCTATGTTTTCATTTATGTATTTCTCAAATGAGAAATAAAACCCTTAAAAATTCAAGCAATGATCTTTTTTTGTATTTATACTGTTTTTAATTCAGCAATTGAATAATTTTAAGCAATTTTGAATAATCGGGATGCAAAAAATAAAAGTCAGTTTTCCTTCTCACTCTTAAACATTTCTTTTCCACAAAAGCCTTCCCCTGACCTCTACCTCTATCCCCACTAGTGTCTGTGATTTTGGCCTGATAAACAGTTTAGTGGCATGCAGGAAAGACATAGAGTTAAAATGAAAATTAAGCACTTTATTGACAAGAAGAATTAATATCCAACAAAAAAT
>RJWJ010026151.1:0-22020 GCA_004363605.1 Indri indri
GTGTCTGGGAGATAGCTGTTACCTGATTTTTGAGATTCTGTGCATCCTTCTGGGGGAAGGTTTTGGCAGGGCTTTGCATGCTCACCACAGGCTTAGTGAGGGCACTTTCACAGAGGCCACTTGGAGAGTTTGCCATTTGTTCCTTGCAGTTGTAGAAACGATGGACTGGGGCCTGAGTCCAATGAGGAACGTAGCACAGGTGGCAATGTAGAGCTAGAGTTCTGCTGCTGTGGGGTCCCCATGCAACTTCAGAGACTGCAAGCAAGGGGTGAGTACGTGTTTCTTATGTACCATATGTGGGACACATAGAAGAGAAAGAGCCAGCATGCAGTGGCCTGAACCTTGCTCAGTAGGACCACCAAGCTGGCCAAAAGGACCTCAGTAAAAAGAAGCTGGACATGAGTTAAGGGGCTGAGGAAGGAGGTTTGGGTGGACCACCTGCCCCTAGGAGGCTGCAACAATGGAGGTTAAAAACATTACAGTTGGAGGAGCCCAGGAGGGAACTGCCAAAGGCCCCATGAAAGTGCCCACCAGAGAAAGAAGCCATTGCTAATGTCTTACCACCAGCAAGTGAGAAGTCAGCTTGCCAAGGAATTACATCACCAAAGACTTTCCCCACTTTCTCCCCCTTCTTCCCTTCCACTTGCCAGTCCCAAAGGGGATGGAGGCTCAAGTAGCCAGTATGAGGAGGCAATAATGAGAAATACAGAAGCCAATTGCAGCCCCTTTCCAGCTACAAGCTTCCAACCCGAAACAGGCCTCTCAGCTGAGAGATTTTGATGTTATATCAAATTTGGAATTTTGAATAAGATGAAGGAATGAACATTCTAATTATGTAATTGAGGTCATGTTTGTTACTTCATATTAAACAACATCTTTCTGTTACTTACAACTAAGGAGAAAATTCATAGGTCTGCAGGAGCATTCAGTAAGGGGCCAGGGAAGAAAAAACACTGAACATATTAATATCTAAAAGGACAATTAGAGACAAAAATAAAGTTGCATTTGATTAAATCATCAGTATATTTGCCCAACAGCCAGTTCTACCTACGTCAATGTTACTTTTATTTTTTGTGGACAGTGGAGTCGTGAGGTTGTGAGCAGGGCTGGAGTTCAAGTTCTCTCTATATTTCTCTCCTACTTCTCTTTAGCCACTGAGCTGCATCCATTAACTCCAGCAGGTTTTTCAGAGCACAGTTTGAATATAGTTCTCTGGACAGCTCCACTTACCCTCTCTCTTTCACCTTGTATAACTGTCATCTAAAATATGATCAATGCAACTCTAACTTCTAAATATTTTTATCTTTCTCCTAAGTTTAGGAATCTATAGAATTGCTTATTGCTAATCTTCACCATGACATGCTATCAGCACCTCAGACTCATTATCTCTTCTTGAATTCCCTTTTATAATTTGTGTCACCCACGTTCCTGTGAGTCATCCCAGAAAGTGGAATATACTTTCTCCCTGCACTCTTCCTACCCAAACTAATTTAGCAGTAAATCTTATCAATTTGATTTTCTAGATGTTTCTGAAATCTATTCTCTCTCTTTCAAATCCATATCCATAGTCTTATATTAGGTAATAATCATTATTTAATAAACTTAATATACCTCCAAAACACCTTTGGTCTGGCTGCCAGGATGATATATCTAAGATAAAATGGTCATATCACCTGTGAAATTCCCTACATGCACCTGTTACATGGAACTATTTTAAGCTTCTAGAATAGGGTTTCTCCATCTGTAGCATACATTGGAATTGCCTAGGAGTCTGGTTACAATGGCACATTTCAAAGTTGGCTCCTAATGACTTGGATCTGGGCAGTGTGGTGTGATGTCTGAAACTTTGCATTTTCAAATGTGTCACAGGTGATCCTGATACAAATGGACTGAGGACCATCATCTTAGTCCATTTGGGCTGCTATAACAAAATGCCGCAGACTGAGTAGCTTATAAACAAAATAAATTTATTTCTCACAGTTTCATTATCAAGGCTCTATCAGATTTGATGTCTGATGAGGGCCCACTGCTCACCAAAGGTGCCTTCTAGCTGTGTGCTAACATGGTGGAGTGGGCTAGCTAGCTCGCTGGGGTCTCTTTCATCCCATTCATGAAAGATCTGCCCTCATGACCTAATGACCTCCCTAAGGCCATGCTTCTTAATCATCTTAATGATGAACTTGGGGGTTAGGATTTCAGCAAAAGAATCTGGAGGAGACAAAATTTCAACTGTAGCAACCAACTACCTAAAACTGTGTTTTAAAAATGTGCGTGTGTGTGTGTAAGACATCAACACTTTCCTGCAGTTTCCAATACCTTTCCTGATTCTATTCTTTAAGACTCAATGGTCATTTATTTTCTCCTGAAGATTCTGCTAATCCCTCCACTAACCCTAAATGAATTTATTATCACAATATCTTGAGCATCTTTTCATGATGGTATCTATCCCTTATAGTATTTATTTATACACGTAGCTCTCAACTACACTCTGACATTTTTAGAGGCAGTAACTCTATTCATCTAAGATTCTTTAGGACCAAGCACAGTAAGTGGCATATGAGTCACTGATACTGTTTATTCAATGACCAAATTCACAAATGACCTTGACCTTTTGGGGTTTTTGAAAGTCAAGACAAGGAAATTCACATTCACT
Organism: Indri indri; assembly: GCA_004363605.1. NCBI lineage: Eukaryota > Metazoa > Chordata > Mammalia > Primates > Indriidae > Indri > Indri indri. The sequence goes on from RJWJ010026151.1 coordinate 2,654, forward strand.
ACTGTTTTTTTAACTGAATATTTCTTTATAGCATTTTATCACATTTGCTAATTCTGTTAGTCACATTGTCAGAACAAAGTATGATAGTGAGAACATTGCTGTGTCAGAAGATCCTAGCAAACTATTGAGATATGAGGATCACCTAATAATATCAACCATACAGTAAAGAAATAAAATATTAAATTAAAAATGCCTTTGTGACATCTAGCTCACTCGCATGTAAATTCTGATAAGTTAACAGACGTGAAGTGTCCTTAATTTCCTTGTCCACTCTGTATTCGCACACTTTGAGCAAAATACCTGTTTATAATCATGTCTGTGTTCATCCTTGGAATTTCAAATGTATTAGAGAAGAGTGAGTTGGAACCATCTGAAATAAGAACTATAGCATAAATGTAAATAACAGGTGTATACAAAAATGACTATAATATACAATTCCAACATTTGTTCATAATTCTTCTCACTGAAGGATACGTTAATGCTAGAAAGTGAGTATGGTCAGGAAATTTTCTTTTCTGTTCTGAATTGCTTTTCTTTCAGAATCTAAGTCCCATTCTGTCTTCTCTTGTCCACTACACACTGTCTTACTTCACATAGTTTTGTACCTGGATAATTGTTTCTTTACATCAAGTTCCTTACTACAAGAAGGTTCTTTCTCTCTTAGTATTTTTCCGAAGTTCAGATTTTTGGTACATGGCTTTTGTTAATGTATTTTAAAGAGCTTGTCTGCTATGCTGGGTAAGTACTTGCCACCATACTTAGCTCAGTTATGACATATTTTTCCATTTGCTTTGCCCTGGAACTCAACTACTTATCTATATGTTTCTAGCCAGAAGCCTTTTCATTCTTACCCATGTTCTGTCCTGCTCACACAATAGACAGTAAGTCTATTTTCCCACCTTTTTTTCAGTCAGGGAATCTAAATCCCAGTTTTTGCAGAAATGTGGATACCATGGTAGATCTTATAAAAGTCTGGTAAGTGAGAATTCCATGCCCACTAAATATGCAAACTACATCATGCTAAGCAAATCTGCTAATTTGCTATTTGCCTTTGGCATTAACTAGTGGACTTAATTGCTCTAACACTATAATTTGAAAGGTGACAAATAACCAATTTAAAAAGTATATATACACATATATATATCTCACTATAAAATGGTACACCAGCAACAGAATTTGGGGGACACTATACAACCCAAGCTGGCCCTTTTAGAAGTCGAATCTGGCAGTGATACATAGGTGAGTTCAAAATGAGAAGACCCTAAGGGTCAGGAGAACAGTCAAAGACCTCCAACCTGGAGGGATAGTGATGGCCATGGTATCCTTGGAGGTGAAATTCACCAGACTGTGAACCCCGGCCTTTTAACACTCCTTGGATAGCACAACTTACAAGAGTGTGCTCTGTTCTCATGCTAGTCGTATCGGTTATGCCTTAAAGAATTCAGAAAGCCTGACCAAGCATAACCTACATTCTTCCACTTGTCATGCTTCCATGATCCCATTTGGGGCTTACTTTTAGATGAGCACACTTACAATAACTCCAAATCAGCAGGTAATCCACATGTAAAATAAAACACCTAAATCCGAGATCTGTGATGATTTCTTTTCTGAAAGGACAAAAAGGAAAGCTCCACAGTCCTGTCAACCCTCTGTTAATGAGCGCTGAATTCACAGCTCCAGGTTCTGTAAACCTCATTTAGATGTGTCAGCAAGAGCCAGAGCTATATTAAAGGTCTGAAACAGGAACAATAATTAAGAAGGCTCAATGCCAATTCCTTTTCATCTTTAACTGCTGAATACAGTTCGTATACAACAAATACTAAAAGGTCATCAGAACTCGCTTTATAATGAGTGCATATTTTTATTTCCCAAGTTTTCTCTTTGACAAAGGCAGTGATAACGGGCTAAAAAGAATGGGAATTTGGCCATAGGGAATAGGAGTAGCACAGGATAGAAAGGAAGGAAAAGAAGGAAAAGCCCAACTAAACGCAAGATACGCAGCACACAGCCTGCACTCTGAAAATGCCTTTAGCACCATGTCCTGCAAGGGACAGTCCAGGTATCACTTAGAGTAAATAGTCTTAATATCAGAAATCAGAAGACAGAGTTTATATCCCAGTCATGGGTAAGTCTCAGGAGGGCAGGCACCTTGCTTACCTTGCTCACTATTGCTCAGAATTATGACCAGCAGGGAACAGGCATGTCATAACTAGTGGTTAAAGAAGTGAGTTCTCAAAAAAATAACTAAATAGGAAATGTTTTTAAACATTTTAACATGTATAACAGTGAAAATTGGAAAAAAAAAAACCTATACAAGGAAAGGCTGCAAAAATATTGAAGAGAGGGGAGCATTATAAAGGTAAAGACTATTTTATATACAGATGTCTGTTTAAAAGAAATACAATTGAGTTAAATAAGAAAAATCGTTAAGTTATATAATTTCAAATTTGAAGCTGGAATCAGATTCTAAATTTGTATACGCAAGTACTGCCACCACCACTATTATGATGTAAAGAAAATAAATAATTGTTGATCCTCTGTATTTTTTTTGTTTTCCATTTCATTTAGTTCTGCTCTGACCTTCATTATTTCTTTCTTTCTGTTGGCTTTGAGTTTGGTTTGCTCTTCCTTTCTAGTCCCTTGAGACATGACATTAAGTTATTAATTTGTGATCTTTCTGTCTATTTGATGTACGCATTTAGTACTATGAAATCATGTCGTTTGTAGCAACATGGGGGGAACTGGAGGCCATTTTCTTAAGATAAAGAACTCAGACACACAAAGACAAATGATGCATGTTATCACTTATAAGTGGGAGCTAAATAAAATGCACACATGAAAGCTGAGTGTGCAACTATGAACAACAGAGATTGGGGGGAAGAGGAAGAGGGAGGATGTTGATGACGGAAGGTTGCTTCAGTGATGGATTCACTGAAGACCCTGACTTCACCAAAATGCAATATATCAATGTAACAACATTGCACTTATACCCCATGAATATATGCAAATTAAAAATAGATAAGGAAAAAAAGATGTAAAGAGAAGACTAATAACAACCTGACACATGCAGATAGTAGCTACTACTACGTTATTATTACTATTGTTAGTAGTAGTACTGCTGCTTCAACAGGTGACTATTTACCAAATATGTGGGAAAAATTTCTAACAAGTTTTACAGGTATTATTTCATTTAAATAATAGGATAATTCTAGAAGGTAGGTGTTTTACAGGAAAAAAATGCTAACTTCTTTCTTTAATCAGTAATTGGCAGCCTTAGACTCAGGTCTGTCTGATATTAAAGAAAATCCTCTTAATCGTGCTGAGAAATTCCCTCATGTGTACATTTGATTCTCCTATAATGTAAAATGGGGGCCTTGTTTTGACTCTCTGGACATATTTATGAAGCACTAAATTACACACGAGTTCCCTCAGCATCTGTGAATGATGACGACTGGAAAGTGGACCCTGTAGGTAAAGAATGGGCAAGCCACAAATGAAATTATGCCCCACTCTTCCAAAGGGAAGTTTCTGTTCCCTGAATATAGTATTTCCTGGTTAAAAGTAAATTTCCATTTCATTTTGACATCAAAAATAGCATCGAATGAAAACTTGCATCCCGATAATGTTCTTACTATAATTACATTATTTTAGGAAAGAATTGTATGTTTCCCTTGATACAGATGTGTATTTTCTTACTTTGTAGTGGATCTTAGGAAAAATATTACAAAATTCTGGCTTAAGAAAAAGGTGGTAAAATTTCCCAAATGTGCCCCAAGCTTGCTTTATGGTAGTTTTTGCTTTCAGATTTTTCTGACATGGTGCGGAAGCTGTGGCCTCAAGGCCACATGTGGCCCTCCAGATCCCCAAGTGCGACCCCTCAACTGAATGCAAACTTCACAGAACAAATCCTTTTAATAAAATGTGGATTCAGTCAAAAGGCTGCCCTCAAGGATTGAGAAGGCCACATGTGGCCCCAAGGCTACAGGTTCCCCACCCTAATGTAGCACACCACCACTGATAGATATATGTTCATAGCCATAGGAATCACCATTGAAGTGATTCATTGAAGATGCTTAATGAGGTTAACAAAAGAGAGTTTTACAGAACCTTGATCACTAAAACCCATTTTATTGAAGTTTAATTATGGAAAGACATCATAAGTGTATAGTTTGGTGGAGTTTTCATGAAGTGACATTCAGGTCAAGCGGAACTTTTTATCTGCACTCCAGAACCCCCTTGTACCCCCTATCAGTTTTCTCTACCTGTCGAACGGAACCACTCCTCTGACTTCTAACTCGGATTAGCTTTCCCTGCTTTTGAGCTTTACATATAATAGGCGTTCTTTTGTGTTGGGCTTCTCACCATAGTGTTTGTGAGATTAATCCACACATTGTTGCATATAGTTGTAGTTCAGAATTTTAGATTTTTAAAAGCTTAACCCCTAACTCAATGAAAAACAAGGATTCTGTAGAGAACTCATTTCATCGTCATAAACTCAGTTGGTTATTGTCAGTCAAGAAAAATCTATACCTTCTCCCCCTCACATCATAGATTAGTAACTTCTCCTACCCTCGCTAATCTAAAACATGAGTATTCTTTTCCAATGTATGCTAAGTTTTTGACATTTTTCTAGATGGTGAAAGGCGTACTTGGGCCTATATTCTTATCTTTTGCTCTTCTAGCAAACGAGATGATAAAAAAGATGCAGACCAAATATTGGCCTTTATGAGACAGGTTGCTTATGTTTTTTCTATTTCCAAGGGTTGCTAAAAGTAGGAATGTGCGCAGTTTCCCCTTAAATATCAATAATCTCCATGCTACAGATGGAAATATTGTATTTTCTCTGAGCCTCATTGTAAGTCATTTGCTGATGTGTAAATCTAAAGCCTTTTGAGGGTATCAGAAATACACATTTTCCCCTGACTGACCCATTTCTACATGTGGATCTCGGTTTGAGCTGAAATATACCAGGGATCAGGGAAAGAAAATCACATTCAACTAGAGCATGTTGTAGGGATTTCCCAGCTGCAGATGCTCAAGAGTGCAAATTATTCTCGCTAAGGCTGGCATTAATCTAATCTCAAAATCCTTGCTTCGGTTCGGCCTATTTACAAAGCCATCACAATTCCAAGATTTGCTTTTAGCCAATTTGCCCCACTTAGTGGAAAATCATGTCCCTTTTTGGGGACTCTGTTTCACCTGAAATTCAAAAGTCATGCTCATTTAAAGATCCTCATTTTGGAAGGTTCTAAGCCTATCTGCAGCTTTACGAATATATGCAGAGCTCTTTCGACTGAGGATAAGCTGTATTTTGAAAATAAATGTAGACGCTTTCACAAATGTTCACTGTCCCTTGATACAAACAAGTGAAAAATGATTGTTCTTTGAAGTCAAGTGATATTTTGTAGATTTTCACTCTGGCTTGTAAGAAACAGACAGACCTTGGCAATACAAAAGAGGTTGCATTTACATACTGCTTCCAGCAAATTCTTGAGGATGAAAAATCACCACAAGAATATAAAACATGCAGACCATAGACCTATCATAAGCACTGCAGTGAATTGATTGTTCACCAATCCACACAGAAGTAAAATATGCACATTGCATTTCAGAGCAAGGTCTTTGGTCTTGTCTCCAAATGACCAACTGCTCAGCATTTTCCATATGCGTTCTACTCTGGTGTCTTTTCCAGTGTTTCTTCCTCTACTTAAATTTTTGTATGTCCCCTCTCTGGGAGCCTGCATCCTAACCATAATTTCAAGACTACTTCATGTTTTACATACTCCCTCTGAAGCCTTACTAAATGCTCATATTATTAAATAATCTTTCTTCTCAGTGATTTATAACAATAACTGTAACAACAGTAGTAATGATAGAAACTTTTTTTGAGTTCCTTGTATGTCCCAGCATTTCATATGTTATCTATAATAATCCTCATGATGCCCTAAAACAGACAGTTTATGATCCTTATGTTACACAAAAGGAAACTAAAGCCATAAAAATTAAGTAACTTACCTCAGCTAATATACAGTAGTATAGAGGTCTGCCTGTTTCCAAACCTACGCTACTTCTTGGGTGCTTCACTGACTCTCAGTAATGTCTGCATAAAGAGGCAAAGTTTTCAAGCTGGACCTGGGTAAAACCCTTCTTAACATGGAAACATTAAGTAGATTTTCCCCCTTTCATATTATCAAAAGTAGTTTTAAAAAGGAAATGTTGTAAATTGCACACACATTTATTGCATTAACCAAATAGTTGAGTAAGATATTACAAGCATATAAGTAGATATTTCATGTTATCTATCCATTCTTAATCATGCAGGAAATTATTTCATGAGGGTCTCAGTATTGTTATATTTATTGTCTTCTTTAGTTCCACACTTGCCCCTTCTTGTCAAGCGTTTGTATGTGTGAACGTGTGTGTGTGATCCTTTTCTACAATGGCTCAATGACCAATAATTTTAATTTTTATCTGAGCTTTGCTTTCCTTTCTTCTGTAAAATATCCTATAGGGTTCTGCAATCCCTCTCCATGAATCTCTCTTTACTGTGTTTTAAAAATTATTTTCCCATTACACATTTCCTTCCATTCTCCTGCATATTTTTCTATTTCTTTGGCTCTAGGAGAAAGAGAGGTGTTTCTATTGCTGCTTCCACTGCTCTTGGTGGCTCTGACGGACCTTCACATACCCCTCTTCATCCTAAATGGTTAGTGCCTGGCACAGGTGCAGCTGCAGCTGCCCATCATCAGGTTTCCTCTGGTGATCACTTTTCCCAGTTATTTTTCATTCCGTTAGTTGACTTCAGGGAGCAACACTAAAAGCATTTCCTTGGAGTGTGGAATGGCTCTGAGGTTAAACTTTCAACCAACTTTCTGAACAATAGAATTTTCTATTCATTTTCTTTTCAGAAATCCAGTTATTTTAGGGAGAAAGAACATGTTTCCTGGCAGAGGACTTCCTTGACTATTCTTTCCAAAAATGAAACAAACCCAGATTCTAATCTGTGGCCTAACTTCCTTAAAGAGTATCGTCACCTCTATGGTTTCTAAACTGTCCTTGAAATGTGGTGCTGAATCATTCTGAGGATGTAGCATGTGGTCTTTAACTCTTGCTACCAAATCATGTGAGTCATGAAAAGACACAGCAAATGATTGAATTGGTCAAGGTAGCCAAACTCCAGAAAAGTCAAAGAAAAAAAATTTTGCTTTTTGCTGAATTGTTAAGAAACTGCGAAGATACTAATCTATATACAATGAATTGACTGTTCAGTTCATTTGAAATGCGTTATTCATTAACTATCAGTAGGTACAACCTGATTTATTATGACATAAGCAATATTTTGAATGGAAAATTCGTTTATATCTTGAGGGACTTGAAAAATAAAATAGTGATATGATAATGACCGGAATTAAAAAGCAAACCCAGTGAAATGAAAGAACGATTTTGATCTCTACTTTGGGCAACAGATTATTCAAGTATGTGCCTTAGAATAAAACACACAAAACAAGATTAAAGGTAACAGTTGATCTTATCCTTTGGATCTTGGTTAAGTGCAGAGATGTGATTATTACAAACAGATAGACCTTACGTGTTTCAGATGATTAAAAACAATTTTGAGGCTCAATGAACAATGTGAATAACTCCACAAAAGGGAATATTATTTTGAATACAATAAAAAACTCAATGAATTTTCAATCATTTTGACAAAACATCATTTTTGATGATTAGTGGAGCATGAACTATGCATGAAGGAGAAAAAAACCTTACCTAATTCATCCAAAATATCATGTTCCTTACACATTTATTGCTTTACCTCATTTTAAAGCAGAGAAGCTATTGTTTGGAAAATCCTTGCACTTGAAAATTATCATTCAACTTGTTAGAACGACCGATGTTATTACTGAGAAAACAACTTTCCTAAAAACAAGCTCACACGGAGATGAAAATCATTCCGAATTTTGAAATCAGTTGCTTCAATTCCAGACGTGTTAGTTGAGCAACAGTCCATGGTAGGGGACAATTTTTTTTCCATTTGAAAATTATGAATTTTCTTAATAATGATTTGAAAATCAACACCTTCTTCTGTGAGTAGCAACTGTTTAATTCTGGACCTTGTATAGCTTGACTTTTCTCAACTGCACTTTCTTACACCTGAGTCATTTGAATTGCAGCTAGGAAAGAAGAATCCGTTGGTTTCCTCAATTAATTTTACATGTGCATGGCTTCCCAAGGAAAACTAATGCTCTTTCAGCTTATCTAAATAAAGGCTAGTCAACATTGCACATTGTGCTCAGCACGGTATGCTGAGAAAAATAGAACTTGTGAATCTTAACAAATAAGAAAAACCTATCAAACAGTTGTCTGATAGTTTCAAAGGAATGTTTTTGAGATATTCAAAAGCTCCATGACACATTCGAAGAAATTTCATGGACCTATTCACTGTGTCGGCTGAACAGTGAATGCCACCTTTGCTGCCACAATTACATGGTCTACAAATTGTCGTTTCCTTCGTTAAAACCATGCTTTGTATATTTCTTTAAAAAAACCAAATGTCTAAAAGAAATTTAAAATTTTAAAAATATTCCCAGAGCTGAGAAAGTTTCCTTTTTTAAAACAAATATTGGGAGGATTTGCTGGAATAAGGCAACATTTTAAGTACCTAGGAAGATGTAATTAAAATTTTTCAACGTGATTAACAAAAATCTCCTGCATTTGTAAACATCAGATGCTACTGTGTAAGTGAGCTACTAACAAGAAAACTGTCACTATATCCACATAAAAAGAAGACAGCTTTAAATAAATTTTCTTAGTAAAATTACTTGAATTTCAAACTCATTGTCATTTTTTTCTACACTTAAAAAAACAAAACTAGCATGTTGCCAATGCTTAGAATCCCTTTACCGTAAGCTAGTTGTTAACAAAAGAAAAAATACTTTATGGTAATACAATTTGGTGAAAGACTTGTTTATCTCTCTTTAAAAATAAAAATCCTATGCAAATGCATTCCTCATTAATTTTACAAAGTAAACGAGCAAGCTTGAAACTGGTTGGACCAAAAAAAACTTTAAATTTATCAAAAATATTCTCTTCCATGAACATATAACCATTTTTTGTTTATTTAGAAAATTCATCAAATATGATATATTCACTTTGTATCAATAATATATTGCTTATGTAACATCCTATTCACTTAGTATTTTTGTGTCCTTATCTTTATGTAGTATCATTGAATGATACTAGAAATCCTTTCCAATATACTCTTATCTTTGTAAAACTCAAAAGGTTTAAAAATGTCACAACTAGAACTTGTTAGAAATATAACAGTAATATGCAGTTTGGTATAAACAAAATATAGATTCTACCACCTTCTCTTTTGAAATCACAAATGAGAGAAATATAAAATTCTTTTTAAGTGTCAAAAGCTCATATAATTGTTGTCTGAATTAAATGAAATGATATGAAAGCATTTAGCATATTTCCAAAAATGTACTAAATATTCAGGAAATTATAGCTTTCCTCATTCCTCATATGGCATGGCAGAAATCATGTTCTTTTGTGTCTGCCTACGTTTTGATACTTTACACATTCATGACACATTGATGGTACTGAATAAATATTTGGTGAGTCCTCACTAAGTATAAGGTACTCACTAAAGTTTTAGCTATGTGAAAGGGGGAAAAAAACCCTATGTCTGCCTTTAATAAGCTTTGCTTTTTGCCATACTTGTGGTATGGAGACCATTCAATAACGCCACAAATCTAAAAGACAAAGTATTAATGTACCACATCAGAGTCCAATTTCTACCAATATTCAGATTTTAAAGATTAGACTAAAGCAATATACATCATAAGTTGAACTCAGTCTGATTAATCAATAAGACTGACGGGAAGGGAACTGGGGGAAAAAAAGCTACCTATGCAAATCATACAATAGCAGGTTGGCCTGAAAAATACTTGTAACCTAATTACAACTATTTAAAGTTGCTGGTTAATATATAATATTGTTTTGGAAATAATTCTTGTTTAAGATTTTTCATATAACTCTCAACAGACTTCATTCAAATTAGAAATGCCTCTTCAAGGGGTTTGCTCCTTGAATTCACCAAATCTTTGAGTTCAAGCAGAAATCATTGAGAAACAATTCTGTTTCTCTCGACCCACTCCCAAGTTCTCCCCCTACTCTCACTTCTAGTAAGCAACCAGGTTATTGAATTTCAAGGATGAGGGCTCCATAATTCCTTTTTGTCTCTATTTTGGATCTAAAGCAAAGAGAGTTTGTACTGTATCTAGTTGGATGCTTGGGAGACATTTGTGATTTTTTAAAATGCCATTTCTAGTCTGAAATAATTTCATATGAAATGTATTAAAATAACTGCCCTCGAATACCAAGCATTGGATGAAAATATGCTGATGATCTATTTGAAAAGACCTACATATCTTGACATAAAAGTTTCACCAATGGATGATGAAAAAGTTGGGCAGATACTTAACATAGGTCTGGTGGTTGCTACCCAGCATCTATTCGTTCTCCCATGTCTGGCCTTCACGCCAACTGCTGCATAGAAAAGCTCGGATTGCCATTTATACTCCACACAAACATGTGTTATTCATCCTTTCCCCTGTGGCCATACAATCGCAGAGGATTGAATCAGGGAGATTCAAATCTATTGGTTTGTCAGTGATCAATCATATTTTTTCTTCAGACTAAGAGAATACAGAAAGCTTTTGTTCTTGGAAGGAAATATCTTGAAGACTAGGCACTCGGTGGTTTTCATGATCAAAAGCAAAGGAATAGCAATGTGCACCAGGAAGAAGCCAAACTCTTTCAGTTGGCTGGCAGGGATCTCAAAGTTAGTTCTCTGCCAGACTAGTTCTGGTAGTCCCGACTAGTACCGCGACCCCTGCTGTGTGCTCATCTAGCATATGTCCTCTGTAAATTTATGCATAGACTCTTTAGTGAATTATTTAATGTTTTTTGTTCATGAACTTAATCCTTATGCAGAGCCCAACCTCGAGTAATAGTGGTAGTCCACAAATATTTGGTGAATGAATGAATAACGAATGAATACCAGGCTAGCAGGTAGATATGTAAAAGGTGAGATGACAGACAGCGTGGACTAACGAGCATTAGTTTCTTTCTTGAGCTTCCTGGTTCCCTGGGCACTGGTTTTTAGCAAGCCTAGTGCATTTCACTTGATTGAAATATTGCCTGGATCCATTAAGTAACAAGACTTTTCCACTAGTTTGGGTTTGTTTCTATGCCTTAAACCAACAATCTATGGCCGAAGTAGTAGGTTATTCAGGAGGCAGAGTTTATAGAGACTGGCCAGTTATTACAGACCTCTCATTTTTTCCTTGTACAAAGAAAAACTAAACAGTTGGAAAGGACCAATGATCAGCAAATACTTGTCTTTCCTCTAGGAAAATCTGACCTGTGTCAAAGATGATTGGATCTATTTTCTCTCTCCAAACAAGAATACTCTTTGATAGTTAATTTCCAACAAATAAACAGCAACAACAAAAAAGAGGTGAACCTCTGTAAATTTACTTATTATCCTCTAATTGTATGCTTGCAGGGCAGCCATGAAACACTTTTTAAATGAGAAATTGTAAGAACCTAGACACAGTGAAAATTACATTAGAAAACTCATGCCAGAAATATTTTTCCCTAGATGTGAATTTACCAAAAGTGGGCATTTACACAGATAAGTCTTTTCTCCCTTGTTGTGCAGTACATTTTTGTGCAGTCAGAGCTCACAAATATAAAAGGAAGAACATTGCATGACATTGGAACAACTGTAGATCTTCACAAATATAGAAAAATGGGGTCAAATATCATAATAATAAGTAGAGGCAGGAAGGAAAAAGAAAACCCCTCCATATTTTGTTTTGCATAAAGACCTTCAAAATGTGATATAGTAAGGGTGAAAATATCTCACAATATTTCTTACTGGAAGTTAATTAAAAATTCCTAAAGACTACTCTAATTCAACAGAGTATAAGAAAAGCAGTAATCCATTGAGGAAACCAGTTTTAGTCAAAATTTTCAAGTTATTTTAATTTGTTGGATTTTTTTTTTTTTTTACTTGCAAAGGAGGACACATTTTCTGCTAACATATGTGTACCTTTTTTTAAAATTAACTAATTTTTACTGAGAGATCTGGAAGAAAGAAACTATAAAAAGACTATCTACTCTCATATTGAACCAAAGATAGCAACAATATTGGCAAGGATAAACTATATTTTTTCAAAGTATAAAATTAAACATGTTATATAAATATATCATTTATGTATTTATTTACCCTATTGATCTGCATTATGTTGCCTTAAATACCTAAGCATCTTAAAAGTCCCATTATAGAAGTACATTAATATCAAGTGAATCAAGCTCATTATTAATTATTTCCCTACTATATTAGCAAAAAATAAGCACATATGTAAAATATTTAGGTTAATACAAATAATTGTATTAAAATTAGTTCCCAATAAAACATAGTATAGTGAGTTTTGAAAGCTTTAGGAGAATACTCATAGGTACTAGAGGCATTAGATTATATCTCTCTTTGTGTGCACAGTTAAGATGAAGAGACACTAGAATTGCTACTCCACCATACCATGTTAGGTTTAAGTATTACAGTAAAAGATCTGAAGTTTAACACATTTTATGAAATCCATAAATCCTGCTGAAAAAGTAAGGTGGTACATTAGGGAACTGTAAATGCATGATCTGATACGATGTGGAGTGCTTAATGAGAAAGATACATATATATTTCTGTGTTAAACTTATATAGGTCCATCCTTATTGAAGCTCAGCAGACATAAAATCATTTGGAGCCATGTTCTCCCATTGTGTAAGATACTCACTAAAGACCAATAAACATGTTATAAATTGCACTATTTGTATGGAATCATTAGGATGGTCCTTAGTACACTATAGTCATCATATTCCAAGGGACACCCTGATATACTGAAACACTTAATGCCAATTTGAAAGGTGTGTTCTTGTTTCATTTTTAACAAAGAAACATTTCATAAATCAGCAGAATCTGATCAACTCTGTTATCTACATAAATTTGACATATCCAAAGCCTCTTCTACAATGCTATCAATGGTATTAGTTTTTTTCTAGATACTGTTAACAGCAGTTAGACCACTACTAGCTTTATTTTATATGGCTATTCAGAAAGCCCCAGAAAGATTAAGCCCCAATTATCCACGACAGTTGTAACCAACTTAATAAGTCACCTTTCATTTGCTTTTCCCTCCCTCCCTGATTCATGCTTCGCATTCCACCATCTCCCCACTCTTTGGAATCACTTGATAAAAATAATTAGCTGCACTAAGTCCTTGTCTATGGATTTGCTTGTGCGGGAACCCAAACTATGGCAGCATTGAACATTAAGTGTTTGGGGAAAAGATGGGGAATTAACATAGAAAACTGAGAAGGAGCAACAAATAAGGTAGGATGAAAACCCAGAGAGTATGATGTCTAGAAAACCAAGTGAAAGAATGTAAGGAACAGGAGGCGTCATTACCTGTGTCAAATACTGCTCAAGTTCAAGACGAGGAAAGAGGCCTGACCAATGGACTTAGCAACAGAGAAGACATTGGAGATGTTGACATGAGCATTTTATTCCAGTGAATAAAAATGGAGGCAAAAGCCTGAATAGTGTGCATTTAGGAGAGAATAGAAGGAAGGAAACCATGCACAGTGGGTTCCATCAGCTCCCACCGGAAGCAAAGAATTGGGTTGGTAGGTGGCAGGGTTAGTGGCTTCAAGATTTGTTTGAATAGGGGAGAAATAAGAGCAGCCTTTTTTGCTATGAAGAATGAGCCAGTAGAAAGTGAAAAGTTTATGATGAAGGAGGGAGAGGGAAGAGCAAAAAGAACATGAAGTAACTATCTAATTCCCAGGGAGTGGGGTTGGCTTTAAATAAGAGCAACTATGATAATATTTGAGGGAGGGGAGTTTCTGGGACAGATGCCGGTCAATAAGGAGATGTGCTAGTGGACAAACATGGAAGTTCTCTTCTGATCAGTTTTATCTTCCCAGCAAAATAGGAAGAAACTGTTCAGCTGAGAATGGGGGTAGAGGAGGTGGTTTTGGAGATATAAGGAGAAAAAAAGATATGAAATAGACATTGAGAGGAGTGAGAAAGAGGGAGAGAGAAAGGGAGTGTGTGTGGGGGTGGGGAGAGAGAGAGGGAGAGAGAGAGAAAAAATTGTTCTAATTTAATTTATAGGGAGTAATTTCTTTGCATTACATCATGTGTCTCCCAGATAGAGAGATTGCCTGGGAGATTGCATGATGAGTCAAGTTTTCTCCAACATTATTGATATTAATAGCTGTATTCATGAATAATGCAATGATGAGTATCATGAAGACATCTTTGAATTTAAATTGCATAATATAGGAAACAGTTTTTAAACAAGACTACTTTTTAAAATAAATAATTCTAGGGACATCACAAGAAAACGTCTGATACTTATTTGCTTCAAAAGTTGCCCATTTCCCTGACATGCCCATCTGAACATGGTCTGTAGATTCAAGATGGCAGCCTGTGAAGGGACTACTTGGCACGCCAAATGCAGGCATGTCACGTCAAGAGGTAGAGGTGGCTCCCAGTGCCCTGCACTGCTGACTCTTGGCTCCTCCATTTTTAGGAGGAGTACCCTCATCCCCATTGTGGGTTCCACCCCTTCACATTTACATATCATTATAGAAATTTTCTTTCAGTTTCTTCATTCACACCTAGAAGCAAAGAACTAATAAAACCTTGTGCCACCATTTACAGAATCTGCTCTGTAATCAAATAATGATGAAGTTTCAGACAACTATCACCAGCTAAGAATGATTTGAGACATCCTGAAGCTCCTACTATTACACTATGCAAAGAATTGTTCACTCAGCTTGCCGTGCCCAAATGGAATTTCCTTTTACCCCCCCATACAAAATCAGTCATCCTCTATATTTATATTCTGTTTCTCTGCTGTATAAGTTTTTTCACTGAGATATAAAGCTGCTTATTGCAATATTCCTGCTAATAAATATGCATGGTGATGTCAGAATCTAAATATCATCTATGGTGGTGATTCAGTTCTGAAGGTGCATATTGCTACAGCTGATGAGGAGTTCTTGCTTTTGGAGACACAACAATTTTCACAGTGTGGTTAAATCAAACATTAGCTCAAGTGATTGCAGGTGAACCATTAAGACCCTGATGTGAAACAGGTGCCTTGTGTTTGTTCTCCTCTTATAGACACAAGCAGGTTGGCATGGAAAACAGGAAAGGAGCCCATTTTCCCCCTGAATATGTATGGCATTAAAATCCTTTTTCAGTTCAAAACTTGTCAGTTATAAGCCTCTGATTCAAAATGGAAGACTGGGCACAGAAATCTGATTCTCAAATTTTTGAAGATCTTCCAAAATAAAAGAGACTAAAAAAATGAATGAATGAATGAATGAACGAATAAAAACAAGTAGTTTAGGCAGTGTACCTATAATTGCTAAGAAAACAAAAAAAGTGTAGTCACCAATAAAGGAGAGATTCTTGTAAATTTCCAGAAGAAAAAAATACAGACAGAAACGTGGGAAGATGAAAAAGACAAATAATTCTGTAGCCCATAACATACTACAAGGAGAATACCAAGAACATGGGGATAAACAAGGACAGAATCCTCCTGGTAGGAAATTAAGCTCAGAGTCAACAGGTAAAGTTGAATTCTAAAGTGAAAAGTGGAGCCTAAAATAGGGGGGAATCATCAAAAGCCTGTATGTGGATTGTATATATGGCATGGCTTTATCCACTGGCATCCTCATTCCCCCTTCCCTCGCTAGCCCATGGAACAAAGATGGGCTTTATATATCCTCTTAGAGCGGAGAGCTCTACTGTAATAAAATTAAATAAAATGTATATAGAAACTTAAGGCACATGATTTGGGTGTTTAATTCCCAGAAAGTCATCCCTCTTCTGGCACCTGGAGTTTCAGTGGTCTGATAGCTAATGCCTACTTGTTCCCCTACAGTGGAATAACACACCTCTCTCACCACATGGAGCTCCAAGGCGGAATTTCTACCCAAGAGGGAAATTTTATTGGAAAGCTTAGCTACTTATAATAACAGCAGGAGAAACTCTGGTAGTATAAAAATATATAAGGATCATTAAGCATATGAGCAAAGACAGTAGTATAAGAGAGAAAGACCACATGATCGGAGACAGGAGAGAGAGAGATAGAACTAGAAGTAAAATAGAGATAAAAAATAGAGTAAAAAAGAACTAAACTTTTTAAAGGATGTTAATAGTCTCAAAAATATTTGAAAAGTTATAACTAAAATAAGGAAAAGATGCTATGAAAAAGGAACAATCAAAGAAGGAGAAAGTGCTTTTAGAGATTTTTGAAAGAGAGAAATGGAAAACATAAGAGAAAAGCCAAGGACATATTGAGGTTCTAGAAGAGAAGAAAATGAATAAGAGAAAATTATCAAAAATATTATAGAGAAGAATTTCCCAGAACTAAAGGTTACCAGTCTTCATGTGAAAAAAATCCCATTTGTGATAGGCATAAAAATTAAAATACAGACCTCTACCTTATTTATGAAACTGAGTGAACCAAGAATAAAAATAAATTCCATTTTGATAAAATGATTTCTTTTCCTTTGGGTAAATGGGGTGATGGGCACACTTACACCTGACTCAAGCAGTATAAAAGCAATCTGTGTAACCAAAACATTTGTACTCTTGCAACATTCTGAAATTTTTTTAAAAGCTGAGGAAAAAAGCTGAATAAATAAATTGTTAAAAATATCCCAATGGGGAAAAAATATTCAAGAAAGCTGAGTAAAAAAAAAAAAAACTCACAGGACATCTACAAGGAAGATAAATGAGATTGACATCAGAATTCTCAACAGCAGCATTGGATTCTAGAAGACAATATAAAAAATTTCTTCAAAAGTATGAGAGGAAACTTATTTTTGACCTATTATATTGTCTATCTGACCAAACTAGTGTTTCACAACAAAAGCATTTTTATACATATAAGCACTCAGAAAAATTACCTCATAGTTTTTCCTTAGAAGAAGAACACTGAGAAAGGAAGAATTAACCAAGATAATGGAAAAATGGAAGCCTAGATAGCTCCAGTGCCAGAAAGCAATAAATGAGAATCTCAGCACGACACCTGTGCCATAGGTCTAGAGGGGACCTTACCAGTTTGAGACAAAAACAGTAACAATAACAACAACATAGGCATCCAGAGAGAAAGGATTCAGTGACTAGAAGGTTGATTGAGACATGGGAAAAAAGGCAAATTGTGGAAGGAAAATAATTCAATTAGAAACTTTAGACAGAGAGAGAAAAAAGGGCACTTTGCAAGAGATTCACGGTTCAAATACAAAATACAAAACAAAATAAAAGTAACATTATTTTAAGCATTAGATGGAGTGGAAGAAAGGAAAGCCCAACTGACCCTGATGCTAAGGACGTTCTTCCTCATGTGGCCCAGTGGTTCTGATACTAGCCCTGTCGAAAAGGAAATGAAATCCCACCATACCACTTAGGTTGGCCTTAAGCAATATGTATCAGGTCACTGCAGGAGTTTCAGAATATATTTGTAAATGACTTGACACTCTTTCATCAAGAGGTGGAATCCACATCCCCTATCCTTGATTCTGGGCCATCCAGAGTGACTCCCACTTAACCAATAGAATGATTCCAAGGCACACATTGTCCTCCTCCTTCTCTTTGGACACTCACCTTTGGAACCCTGAGCACCATATAAGAAATCCAACCGCTCTGAAACCTCCATGCTATAAAGAAGGCCAGGTACATGGAGAGACCACATGTAGATGCCCTGGCTGACGGTCCCAGCTGAGGTCCTGGCCAATAGCCAGTTTCAACCTCCAGACCTGTGCGTGAGAAAGCCTTTGAAAGGACTCCACCAGCAGCCATGTATGACAGCAATCGCCAGAGAACACCTGAACGAGATCACCCAGCTGAGCCTTGTCAGTCATTGAGCCTTCGCAGCTGAAGTCACAAACATCATGGAGCAAAAATATGTTGTCCCTACTGAGCCCTGGTAGAATTTCTGACCACAGAGCCTGTGAGATTAGCAGAATGATTATTTTTTTGCCACTATATTTTTGGATTTTTTAAATTCCATAGTAGATAACTAGAACACTATCTATGGCCCATTAGAGAAGAAAGAATGATTCAAGTTGATTATGTACATTAACAAAATGAAATAGGAAAATAAGCAAAATATAAGTATTAAACACTGGGAAAAGGAGAGGGGAGAAGGGACCAGTTTAAGTGAGCTAAATCTTCATTTTATATACCTGGGAATTGTTAAATAAAGTTGATAAATAAAGGAGTGAAGGTCAAATATAAGTGAGCTATGGGAATGACCTAAAGAAAATCTAAAATTGAAGCAATTTTAAAAAGAGGCTTCTTCTAAAGAGTAATACCTGAGGTTAGGAGATAAACCTAAAGCAACTGTTTATGTTCATTATAAGATCATCTGTATTATTTTGCTGCCAAGTGTATGTATTACTTGAACAGAAAGTTACTGCTTTGGGAAAACACTCCCCAAACTGTGCTTTCCTCTAAACTCTATAGTAATAGACACAATAGAGGACTTCTCTGACCAAATGTGGGTTTTTTTCCCCACACACCAAGCAGCAAACACCAGCTGGGTGTCCTCCAATTCACTTCTGTCGCTATGTAGCTGTCAGATAGATAGTGTCAGATCCCACAGGGTGAGGACTCAGTCCTCAAGATGCCCACCCTAGTCAGACACCAGTCACATGTCGAGGCCTCTGGAGCTTCTGACCAACCGGCTTCAAGTGGGGTTCCTAAGACCCCCTCTCAGTTTGGGTTTGATTAATTGCTGGAGTGGGTCACAGAACTCAGGGAAACACTTCTGCTTGCAGGTTTATCATAAAGGAGAGTACAAAGGATACAGATGGAGAAAGGCGTAGGGCGAGGGGCACAGAGCATCCATGCCTTCCTTGTGTGCACCGCCCTCCAGGTGTCTCCTCCTGTTCGGCTCTCTGGAGGCTCCCCGAACCCAGTTCTCCAGGGTTTTATGGTGGCTTCGTTACACAGGCATGGTTGACAACCATGTAGAAATGTGATTGGACAAAGAGCACATGATCTAAACCAAGCAAGCCCTGTCTGTTCAGATTCTTCCTGGCCTCTCTGTGCAGCGTTTCTTCCTCCAGGGTATAGGGCAGGACCTTCTCTGGAATGAGGGTCTTTCAACCAGACCCTTAATCAAATCAGAGTCCTGCCTTGGGCAGGTGAAAGGAGGACAGGAGAAGGTGAGAGAGAGAGAGAGAGAGAGAGAGAGAGAGAGAGAGAGAGAGAGAGA
>RJWJ010026152.1:0-23253 GCA_004363605.1 Indri indri
ATGAAATGTTTGAAGCTGAGTTTGGGGAGCTAAAGGGCCAAAGTGAGCTGCAGAGAAGTATTTGGGAGGCAGAGGAGACACAGCTGTGTAAGTACTGAATAGATCGTAAGTGTGTCAGATACAGTGCTGGGGTATCATTCTAGAAATTTTGTCCACATAGTAGATAAAGGAGAAAAGTAACAAGGCTTAGTGGATATGTAGGAGATGGCTGGAGACTAAGGCAAATCTTCCCCTATAGGCATCTATGTCCTGGGAGAGATGTTAAAATGAGGCATCTAAAAGCCCTGGCAAAAGAATCTAGCAAGACAGCCTGGTTGTCCTGTAGGAGTTTTGTGGGGACTACCTCATTCAGTTGCTTAAATCTTAGGCTCTAGAGATCAGGAACAGTTACGACAATTTCCAAACCTTATGGTTTGTGGGGCAAACACTGTAGTAGGCTGGTCAGCTACTTTGTCATTGGCTGAAGAAAAGCTAACTGAAAAACACTTGATATGTTAGATGTAAAAGTCAACATAATGAACAAATAAAGTGAACAAATATTATTCTCATGACAGCATTTGATTACCTTATAAGACCAATTTTTTAAAGTTGTTCACATCAACATCTTACAAATATGACAATATCCATTGTGATTATTAAAAAACTTTTATAAAAAACATTTTGGTGTCTTAGATTATTATTCAATGCAGTTAATAGGCATTCATTTCTATCTCAAAGAGAAATTTTCTATAAATCTTTTTTTATTAGTGTTTTAAAAAAATCGATCGAGCCTACAATAGCAGTGACTCATATTTTAGGTCTGATTTTATTTGTCAGTTCAGTTGACAATTGAATAGCTTTTAAAAAGTAATTGATGTTAGTACTTTGGAAATTGAAATACTGCAGACAGATTGTGTGAGAGAAACAAAAGTGGCTTTTGCCTTTTATTAGTATCTTTAAATGGGAGAAACCAGAATATGAGGATGGTACATGCTCTAGCATACCATGTATTTAATATTATAATATCAAAGCTTTTTGAAAAATAATAGCAATTTTTTCAGCACAATTAACTTTTGAACATGATACCACATTTTAGAATAACAAAAATAATCATCCAAAATAATTATAAAAGTTAATGTATTCACTTCAGTAATTAATATATGGGTAATTTCAATTTTCCAATGTAAGTAAATTTTTGTAACACCTCAGTAAAATTAAGGGAATTTGAGTTTAGTGTTAAAAGTCAATGATTTATATGAATTTTATTTTATTTTTAAGCTTTATTGATGTATAATTGATATATTTAAAAAAAACCATACACATTTAATGTATACAGTTTGATAAGTTTAGAGACATACATACACCCATAAAACCACCACTACAATCAAGGTAATAAATGTATCTATCACTTCCAAAATTTCCTAGTGCTTCTTTGATTTTTTTGCTTGTTTGTTAGTTTGGTTTAGTTTGTTAGTTTGTTTTTTTCTCTTTTTCTTTTTTGTGTTTAACACTTAACATTTCTACCAACTTTAAAACATGCTGTTATAACAAATCCATTTGTTTCTAAAACTTAGAGATTTGCAAGTAAACTGTATGAATTCAATTTTAATTTGTGATATAAAAATTACATTTATTTATTCAGACAGTTAGAATGAAAACACCCCTTCCCATAATATTGTTAAAAAAAATACCTCCAAATAGGAAACATTCGAGGGTGGTGGTTAAGCATGTGGGTTCTGGATTCAGAATGTTTGGTATAAATTCTGACTTTGTCCCTTACCAACTTTGTGATAATGACTTAACATCTCCTAAATTTTAGTTTTCTCATATCTAAAGCAGAGATAATAGTAGTTGTGAAAATTGAATGAAATAATCCATGAGAAAAACTTAGTCAAGTTCCTTGCAAATAGTAAGTACCAAATGAGTATTAGTTATTACTAAAAAAAGAAGGCCATGCATATGTTTAGAGGGACCCCTATAAAGTATGCTGTGATCTGACACAGCTATAAACTCTCTCTGCCTCCAAGTAGCTTATATCTACACTGAAAGACAAAGAAACATGCTGTGATGAACAATGTATTGGATTGTACATTAGAAAATCCAGATTCTAACAGAATCTCTAACAAATTATATGACTTTGAAAAATCTATTTAAAACTTTACTTTTTCCAATGGTAAGATTATAAAATAATATTTACACAGGCTATTTTATAATGTTATTGAAAAGATCAAAGCATATCATACATGTGAGCCACAAGGAATTTTACCATTAATAGGATTAAATATGAAGGTCACTGACATGCTCCCAATTGGGTTCATATCTTTATATTAGGACATTACCTCCCAAATTTTATTTTTTTAAGCTGAAGAACTCTCTTTTCAAATGAAATCTTATAAAACTCTCTTCAGAATTAGCAACAAGGCTAAGTGCAGTGGCTCACACCTATAATCCCAGCACTTTGGGAGGCTGAGGTGGGAGGATAACCGGAGGTCAGGAGTTCAAGACCAGACTGAGCAAGAGGAGCAAGACCCTGTAGAAAGAAAGAAAGAAAGAAAGAAAGAAAGAAAGAAAGAAAGAAAGAAAGAAAGAAAGAAAGAGAGAAAGAAAGAGAGAAAGAAAGAAAGAAAGAAAGAAAGAAAGAAAGAAAGAAAGAAAGAAAGAAAGAGAAAGAAAGAAAGAAAGAGGGAAGGAGGAAGGAAGGAAGGAAGGAAGGAAGGAAGGAAGGAAGATTGATTTAATTAATCAAGTGTGGCGACACACACCTGTAGTCCCAGAATTGGAGTTACATCATTGATCACTTGATTAAAACAGACTAGCTTAGTTCATTTTTGCTTTGTAGGTCTATAAAGTTTTCTCTAGCTTTCTTACATATCTTTCAAAAATTAGCTCCAATACCACTTCTGTAAGGTCTTTCTGTATCATCTCCAGGTAGAATGTCTTAGTTACGGTCCAGTCAATTAAAACATAAATCCACTCTAAACAACCCAAGATATTTCACAACAGAAATTTAATAGAAAGAACTGGTTACATAGTTGCCAGAGGGCTGACAAATCAAAGCACAGGACTTGGGTAACGAGGAAATAATAACCAGAGAAAGTAGCTACCGCCCAAAAGCAAGGGAAACAAGGGAAAAGGTTGGGACTGTCAGAACTGGCAGCTCAGAGGTGGAGCCAAATGGGGCTGCACTTACTTGAGTCCTCTAAAGAGGGAGCCCTGCCTGGCTGCTGATGGCTCCTGTGAAGGACTAAAACAATGGTTCTGAAGTCTTGAAACAAGCTGGACGCTGGAATCAACTGTTTCTGCTGGGGCTCACTCCATCGCTGCAAAACACTGCCAAGATCAGCAAGCAGAACACGAAGGAAGCATTTTTTCTCCTCCTCTTGCTCCCCAATCTCATTTTATTTCTTTCTTTGACAAAACGCAACCCCAGTCCCAGAAGCACAGAGAAAGCAAAAAAGAGTGAGTTTGGAGCTCGTACACAATTAAAAGACTTAATTCCTTTTCCTTTTCTGCATTCTTGTTCTGGAACACTTTGTGCCTACCTTGTGAATACTTTATTTTAGCATATTATATTATATCTTTATTTGGATACATTTCTCACCCATTAGACTTAGTTCAGTACAGTTTATATGAACTCAGTGAGCACTTACAGAGTGGTTGCTGTGTCCAGTCGGATGACGGTGATGTAATGACGAATGTGATGCAGTTCTGTCCTTACAGTCTTCACTTGATAATTTCAATGCAATAAAGTAAACACAATAATTGCATAGCCACTAAAAGACCCAGAAGCGGAGAAATTAGTCAAAACTCTAAGAAAGGAGTATTAAAAAGACATGAGAAAAGAATCCTTGAATGAAACTGAGCTTAATCTTGAGGGATGAGTGGAAGTGCAGAGGTGAACAGCCTGAGCAATGTAATTTTCCTAGAACATAACCTTCAGTCTAAGGAACGAGAAGAGATAGGGCTGAAGATGTAAGTCGGGACTTGTGCCTTATGTCTACATGTAACCCTAATAATTTATGTAACGTCAGGCACACAGTAAACACTCAATATATGCTGACGGACAAATGGAATAAATGAGAGATCATTCAGAACACAGACTGATGTAGATATATCTTATCTAAACAAGAGAATCATGGTGATAAGTTGTGAGAGTCCACAAGACTATAGCTTGCCATTAATTTTTTAGGGAATCAGATAGGTAACAAAGTAGTAGTGGAACCCCACACATAAACTTCATAATCTCAAATAACATAGGTATTCTTCTCATAGTGAAATTGCTAAAGAAACAGCTGTGACCTTACAGTCAACTAACATTTCTGGATGATGATTTGACATTAAATTTAAGCATATAGGATAGGAAGAATAAACATGAGAGAACTGTGGGAGACTATGGGAGAATATTCTTTTGACATTGACCTCCTCTTTGTTTGAAGCTGCTGGTGGAGCCCAGGGGACATTACTGTCAGATTGACAACAATTTAAGCCTAAAAAAATGACTGAACAATGGAAAGTAAGTTGGCCTACTGCCACATGAAGCCCCCACAGATCGCTGCCTGTATTTGAGAATGAAAACAATTTTAGGAATATCTCCTTGAAAAATTAAGTGCATTTAATTCTCTGACCACCTATTTATAACATCTAAATAAACAAAGTGGATAAAGGCAAAAAGAAAGAGAGGGAGAGAGAGAGAGAGGGAATGTGGTAAATGCCTCACACCTCATATATGCTCACCTAATATTTTATATGAATGAATAAAAATGGATAACATTTTGAATTCAACTTATTTTAGCAACTTTTTTCTTTTAATCCCAAAGCATTTCCTTGTTAATTAAAATTTTATCATCTAATGAAGTTGTTTAACCTGGTTATAGCTGATCAAAGGGAATTAAATTTCTTCAATGACTGAAGACAGAAATTTCCTGAAATATGCAGTTAGGACACATCCAGTCTGAGAATGAACCTAATATATGAAAGTGAGAAAATTTAATTGCATGTTTTGAAGAGTGAAAAAATACAAATGTGATGGTATCTTACTATGAAGCCCATGAATATTTTAAAAGTAGTTTAAAGTAAAAGTGAATTGAATCATCAAAGATAATGCATTTTAATGGAATTTAAATACAGAGTTACTTTTATCAACAATTTCTCTAATGCTTATTTTTTCTTCCTCTCCAGAAAAGGTAATAAAGCTTGGGGAAGAGGGAAATAAATCTCAAATTCTTATCAGGGAGAAAATAGTTATAAAAACCAAAGTAAGAGTTGAATTGATGGCTTTTTCTAAAATAATAAAAAAAATTAAATAGAAAATATGACTTCTTGAGTTTATATTAATAAAACTAACATATTTTCTATCAGATGAATGGCAAGAGTTTTTCCCAGAATGCAATTGACCTTTCACTTTTGCTATTCTTGTTCTCTGGTGTGAGATTTTTACTGTTTATGAAGAAAATCCCTTTTATGCCTCCAATGAATGGGAATGCCTCTATTGTTTATAATGATTAAAAGTCTTCCTATGCCAAGTCCTCCATTTTCCATCTGTGTAAAGGTTTCTTTAAACTCAGGACAATACATTAGTTTACAGTGTTGTTGAAATGATAAATTGAGATAAATACCCACTAAATGGTAAACACTGTTAAAATTCCTCTAAAATATGATGTGATCATTAGTGTAAGGTTTTCTTTATGTTAAGAATATATTAATATCTACTTCTTCAGAGGCATTTTTAAAATAAGAAATGACTGTTGAATATTATTGAATACTTGTTTGATTAGGCAAAACCTATTGATTTTGGAAAATTATTTTTAAAATAAATTGCTGAATTTGTTTTATTTAAGCTGTATGAATGTTAATACAAATCAATTTGTCTTTACTGTTTTCTTCTGCTTACCTTATTGATTTTGGTTTAGAATTGTCCTAGGTACATCAAATTAATCTCTTATTTGGGCATCTCTTTATCATTTCCCTTGCCTGGAATAAGTTATGCTAGCATCAAAAATATCTACTCTTGTGAGATGCAGTGGTGTGTGCCTATAGTCCCACCTACTTGGGAGGCAAAGGCAAGGAGGATAGCTTGAGCCCAGGAATTGGAGGCAGGCCTCAGCATGACAGCGAGATACAATCTCAGTTTAAAAGAGGAAAAAACCAAATATCTATTCAAATATCTATTGTTTAAAATAATGAAAGACCACATTCACAAAACCATGTGGCTCATAACTTTTGGGCAATAATAACTATAATGATATAAAATTATATAATACTTTCCCCCAAATTCTCTTATATAGTCTGTTTACTTACTAGATATCTTCCTGCATCAATTATGGTAATTGAAAATTTCTACAAAAACATCTATTTCCTTGAGCTATATTAGCTTAGGTCTGTATAAAGCATTCTTTTAAATTATGACAACCAACTATTATTAATTTACTTGCATTTTCTTATTATTTTTTATTTTCTTACTTTTTATAATTAGAGTTGTCTATTTGAGTTTTTTCAATACATTTGTTTCATAGAGTTAGTAATTCCAATGTTTTCCTGATTTCTAGTTTTATTTTATTTGTTATAATCTTAATTTATGTTTTCAAATTATTTTCCCTGAGTCTTTTAAAGTTTTAAAAATAATATCTTCATGAATATTTATAAATTATTTTTTTCTTTGTTAAATAAGAAAATAATTGAAGCCTATTTATCTCTATCTGAAAATGGTATTTTATACGGTTTTGGTCTTTGCTCTATCTGTAATTTGTTTTGGTATGAAGTGTGAATCAAGGATCTTAATTTTTTTTTTCTCAATAAGTGTACTTAGGGGTCACAACACTCTACTTAATCAATCGTTCTTTCTTCACTGACTTGAAATATCACATTTATGATAAAATAAGGACAGTAATAGTTGAATAAATTTTTTGTCTTTTTATGGGCTTTTCAGTTTATTCAACTGATATATCTGACAACTGTGCTACACTTGTAGTATTTGTGGTTTAATTTCAAAATCTGCAGTCAACATTGACATCCTTACACATTTCCTTTTTTCTTTATCTTACTTAACCTCCTAGCAACAGTCAATGAATTAATCTCTTCTGCATTCTTGAATAACCTTCTTCACTTAACTTTCATTGGTCCACATTCTCCTGGTTTTACTCTGTCCCTCTAATTCTTTTTAGTCATATGCAAATGTATTTTTCCCATATCTAATCTCTAACTGCATTTCACATAATAGACATATATAAAATAAACTGAATTTATTATTATCTCTGATTATAATAGTAATAACAAGTTATTCACAATTTCAACACTGCAGCAATACCTAATTTGGACTTCCAATTTTGGCTATAAAGAGCTAACTTATATCAGACCAATATTTTCACAATGAACAACTGAAAAAGCTTTAAAAAATAAAAACTGTTTATAAACATTAGGAAATTACCAAAATATTCAGAACCTTGTAGACCAGTATCCCTGAGAGAAGAAAAATGCATTGAGGTTAGCCTAACATTTGGTGTCACTATTCTCGAAGCATTTGTTGTTTGCAAGTTGTAGCTAAGAGTCTGAGGAGTTAAGCAGAAAGCAGCAGCTAAAAATCTGTAAAACCTAGCAGAATTTTAAGCACTCTGATGGTATGAGGAAGACAAAATTCAGTTCAGGACTTGCCAAGGACAACAACCCTAGATGTTACCCTAGACATTCAGCTGGGATACCTGAAGGGTTAGATGCTAGGAATCCCTAAGGATAAACAGAAAATAGGTTATCCCTCACTAAAATTGAAACCCAGTTTTTCAACAGTTCAAACCACACCATAGTAAGCTGATGTACTCCCAGACACAAATATAAGTCTTTTCTGGAGGAAGATGACATCACCCAGGACCTCATTTTAGCCTAAATGTATGTGTACACATTGCCTGGCACTAAAAACAAAACAAAGTTCTCATAAAACAAGATACAGTCTTAAATAATTGAAGTCAAGAGGAAAAAATAGGCAGTATAAACAGAATCACAAATGTTTAAACTCCAGACTTGGACTTTAAAATAAAGTTGATTCACATATTTTTAAAAATAGATGACAAAATGGATAATTTTAGGAGAGCACCGAAATCCGTAAAAAAAGATCATATGGCAATTCTGGAATAGACAAATAAAATACTTAAAATTAAGAAATCAATAGATTAGCTTAATGGTAGACTAAAGACAGCCCAAGAGAACATTAGTGAAATGGAAGGAAGGTCACCAGAAATGATTTGGACTGAAGCAGAGATTACACATATGACGTTAATTTCAGAAAAGAGCCTAAAAGACATATGGAAATGATGAAAAGTCCTAAAATATTTGTGCTTGGAGTTTCAGGGGAGAGGAGAGAATGAGAAAGAAAGAATATTGGAAGAAATAATGGCTAAGAATTTTACACATTGAAAATTAGAGTCATCAGTGGTAGACCCAAGAATTGCTACAAATCCTAAGCAAGGTAAATACAAAGTAAACTGCATTAAGCCACGTCGGACAGATTATCAAGAATTCTCATAGACGCATTGTTTAAAACAGAAAAAATGAGTGCTTCAGCTTCTTTTAAAGAAAAACATTGCAAGCCAAAACTAAAAACTGAGTGTTAAAGTGTTGAAAGAAACTTACTCCTAACCAATAAAATTATTCTTCAAAAAGTGAAAGGGAAATGAAGACATTTTTCAACAAACAAAAACAGAGATTTCTTTTTTTTTTTTTGAGACAGAGTCTCACTTTGTTGCCCTGGCTAGAGTGAGTGCTGTGGTGTCAGCCTAGCTCACTAGCTCACAGCAACCTCAAACTCCTGGGCTCAAGCAATCCTCCTGCCTCAGCCTCTGGAGTAGCTGAAACTACAGGTGCGAGCCACCACGCCTAGCTAATGTTTTGTTTTTATTTTTGGTTGACTGGCTAATTTTTTTTCTATTTTTAGTAGAGACAGGGTCTCATTCTTGCTCAGGCTGGTCTCAAACTCCTGAGCCCAAGAGATCTTTCCACCTTGGCCTTCCAGAGTGCTAGGATAATAGGAGTGAGACATGGTGCCGGCCAGAGATTTCTTTCCTAGTAGATTCACATAAAACTGATACTAAAGTGAATTCTGTAAGCCTAGGAATATGCTGCCAGATAAAAGCATAAAAGTGTAGACAGAAACAAAAAAGTACAAAAAGGGTATGAATGTAGATAAATTTAAGTGAATATTAACTGGGTAATACTATAATAACATCTATGGGGTTAAAAATATGTGTAAAATTAAAATACATGACAATAACACAAAGGATGAGAGAGAGTTCAATAGACTTAAAGTGATGGAAGACCTTTAACTTGTTTGAAAAATGATAAAAGTGACATTAGCTTCTAATAAGCCAATAATGTATGTTGTAATCAATATAATAATTAGTATTATATAGCTAACAACCTAATAGGGGGGTGGATTAAAAAATACTTCATCAATCAAGGAAAAGCTAAGACAGTAGACAAAAAGGAACGTAGAATAGGTATAAAAAGAAGACAAATAAGATAACTTTTTATCCTCAAATATATCAATTTTTACCTAAAATATAAAATTAAAATCAAATTCTGTAACTAAGTGGCATAGATTTCAGGCTAGATGAAAATGCAGAATCCAAATCTATACTTCTTATAAGAAACATACTGTAAACAAGTTGCAGACATGTTTTAAAGGAATAAAAACATACTATGATATTATTGATTAATAAAGTTTATTTTCTATCATATCTAGAAAAGTAGACTTTAAGAAGTATTAATAGAAATAATGGGAGACAATAATGATAAAAATAGGTAGTACACCAGGAATATATGAGTTCTCAATTTGTAGCACCATAAAACATGGTCTCAAACTACATGAAACAAACATCAATTAAACTGAAAGAGACAAAACTACAAGCACCATGTTTTTAAAACCATTTACTATGAAAAATTGTAAGGAAATACAAAGGAGAAAAAAATAGTGTAATTATTATATTCATCATTATCCTGGCCTTATAGAGCCAACTGGTAAATAAAACTGATTTGATCCCTTTAAAATCTTTCCGTCTTTACATTATTCCAGGGTACTCAAAGGAAGCTCATGTTGGTTAAGGTATCCTCTACTGTTTTATTAATATTTCAAGTAGTCAGAGAAAAAATTTTACTCTTTGGAATTTATTTTCTTTTAGCCTGCAAGACAGCATTGTTTTGAAATAGCTCCATGGATGCTTGTCAGAAAAGGGCATATTTTATGTTTCTAGTATACAAACTTATCTCTCTTGGGTTTCATTCAACAATTTCATTTATGAGCCTCCCTCTCCATATTTTTTTCTACTCAAATGGTCAGACACCAGGTATTAGTGTGTTAAGTGTTAAATATCCCAATATAATTGTGTTTCTTTAAATTTCTGCTTGTGTTTTTAAGTTTTTATAATCTAAATAGCATATAATATCTTTATCAGAAGGTTGTGAAGTTTATCAACATAAAATTATTCTTATTATTCCATTATGAAGAAAGATTTTGATATTTTCACTTCTTTATTTTTCCTTGTGATTTCTTGATGCACACACACACATCCTATTATCTGTACAATATTTTTATTTATTTATTTTTTGAGATGGACTCTCACTATGTTTCCCAGGGTGGACTTGAACTCCTAGGCTCAAGTGTTCCTTCTGCCTTGGCCTCCTGAGTAGCTGGGACTACAGGAGTGCACCACTATGTCTGGCTAAAAAATTTTATTTTTATTAGGTCGTTAAATGTGAAATATCTGATTTCAAATCAAAAGGTTAGTTTATTATATCTCAAACAAGAAGAACAATTAATCAAAGTATGTCCATAAACTATCGACACAGTTTTGTCATCTTAACAGTAGCTTGTTTGTGCCAGCAGTGAAGAAGCCTGGAGAGCGAGTGGCAATGAAAATTGCGAAAGGCGTTTTCTACAGCTTGTTGAGAATTGAATATTTTTTCCTTGCAAGAAGTGGTACATAGAGTATACCTCATTCTTTTTCATTACTACCAACTATGCCATTGTATGGGTGAACTATAGTTTATGTAATCATTATTGGACATCTATACAATTCAGTCTCTCTTGCTTCCATAAACAGTGCTTGTACATATGTCATTTGGCAATTTTGCTAGCATCCTTGTAGGCATTTCTTGAAGTTGAAATACTAGGTAAAAGAGTATGTACATTTTTAATTTTGATAGACATTGTCAAATTGTTCTTGAAAAATTTATGTCAATTTACACTCCTCCTGGCAGTGTCTGAGGATGCCTTTTTTCCCATTCTCTCTTCAACACTGTGAGTTTTAAAATATTGTTTCATTTCTTAAAATAATAGGATATTCCCATTTTTATTTTGTGTATCATTAATAGGGTAAAGCAACTTTTAAAAAATATTCAAACATCTTATATTTTTTATTATCTGAGAACTGTCCTTTGCTTTTTACTTCCAATGTTTTTCTTGTTGATTTGAAATTTCTGTACATATAAAAGAAATTAATCATTTGTCAAATGTATTGCATTATTTCCTACTTTTTGTCTTTTGACTTTATGTTTTTATGCAGATATTTTGATTTTCATGCAGTCAAATTTATCAGTCTTTCCTCATCATTTCTGAATTTTTGTTTCTTTTAAAGGTTTTCCTAATTCTAAGATTATTGGGGAAAAAATTCTTCCCATATTTCATTTTAGAACTTTTATGGTTTCACTAAATCATTGATGTTTCAAACTTAATTGAATAAAAGGAATTTGATAAAAGGAATGTGGTAGTGGTTATTTTAATATCTTTTATTGAATAATGCATCCTCTCTCCACCTTTATCACATATATTTTTTATAAGTACAGTTTTAATTGCTGTGAATTTATAATGTCTGGTAGGATTAGTCCTCCCTCATTTCCTTTCTCAAAAATGGCTGGCTCTTCTCCCTAACTTGTTTGTTTCTACATAGACTTTACAATTAGCTTGTCAGCTTCAAAATTTAGAGAACTGTCATCTTTACAGTATTGATTCCTCTTATCCAAGATATAATAAATCTTGGCATCTATTCAAATCTTCTTTAATGTCCCTCAGTAGCACTTAAAATTTTTCATTATATAAATAACAAAAATCTTTGTTATTATGTTTCTTCTTTGGTGTTTCATATACAAGGTTAATGTTAGAAATTCAACTTTTATTTCTGTTATATTTTCTAATTATCTAGAAATGTCGTAAGTTTTTATATATTCAGTAAACTTATTAAGTTCTTTGTGTCTAATAGCTGAACAAGCTCTTTTCTTGAATTTTCTGGGTATACAGTAATAGTATCTGCAATTAATGATAATATTGCATTATCCTTTTGAATGTTTATGCTACATTTCTTTCTCTTGCTATTTACTTTGGCTAGATCTGCCTAACTAATTAATGAGGGCACCAGTAATGAACATTTTTCTTCTTTCTGGTTTTAACGTTTTTAATGTTTATATAGTTGAAACATTCAGTCTGATGTTAACTTTTGGACTAATGTATAAACATACATATGCATTTATGGTAAAGTTTACATCATATATACAAATACATGTGCACATTTATTCATCATAAGAAGGGATATCTCTCTGTTCCTATTTTAATAGGAGTCTTTTTTAAATGAATGTTTCAAATTTTATCTAATGCCCTTTAGTCTATGAAGATAATCATTTCCCTTCATCTTGGGAAGGAGGACCATAGAGGGTAGATCATAGTAATAGATTGCTTCATATTAAATCATTCTCCCATTCCTAACAAGAGCCTATTCTACCAAGGTAAAATATTTTTTACACTCTATTTGCTAATATTTTATTTAGGATTTTTTTTGCAATGACATCCAATAGCATTATTGGTCCTTATATCTATTGCATTAATCCGGCTTTGGAAAAAAAGAAAAGGAGGCATTTTTCTCTCCATATTTGTTCTAGATGGAGCTCTCCTTCATAGGGAAATCTGGCGTAACAGTTTGCTTTTGTGTGAGGAAATTTGGCCTTGAGTCTCCGTTTCTCTTAAAAAGGGACAAGTCAGCAGCCAGAGCCATCTCGCCACATGATTTCTCCACCGCCCTTGCGTTCTGCTAGCGTGTTTCTGGTGAGGATAGTGCTTTCTTTCATTTTTCAGTTACCTCACCCTCTCTCACCTCTCCTTAAATCAATTAGTTATTTTTATTGTGGGTTTATGTTTTTATTTTTCAAGGCAGAGATAGTTCTCTTAACCCATTTTCATTTCCTTGCATTATTTTCTTATTAAATCATATTGCTTTTCATTTCTACTTTTATGTTCAACTGCTCTAGCTCACTGTACATTGTAGAGATGCCTATTTAAGTTTTAAGAAGATATGAAGCGTGTTTCTAAAATTTTCTTCAGTTTCCTACGTTAAGGCATTTCAAAGTTAGTGTTTTTGCTTCGGTAATTCTTCTTTTCCCTGGGCAGCAAAATGTTTTTCCAAGGCTCCATATTACTATTGCTGTTTCTGTTCTTTCATCCTTATTCATTTTCAAATTGAAGAGATCTATGCAGGTCTTAGATTTGCTTTCAGACAAAAGAGATGCAATTTATTTTATAACCCCTTAAACACTGCTTGTTTACTTGGTAAACTTCACCTTCTTATATCTAGACCCAGAAATTAGGCTGGTATTCATATACAGTTCTTACCTAAATTTTCAATTTCAAAGAGATAGAGGACAAGTGATTCTGTTAGTAGTAAATCTGGAAACCTGTGACATTTTCCTTGACTTTCCATAAGAAGACACACACACACACACACACACACACACACACACACACGCACGCACACACACACAGGCATGTACACACACCCTGAATGTGTGCTTGAAAATAAAGACTAAAAATAGTCTTGGAAATCTCTTATTAGCAGCATTTTCATACATAATTTTTTTAAAAGAATAAACTAGTAGTATGTATGCTCTACATTCTGAAACAGAAAAGAATTGTTGGACAAAAGAAGATGTAAAAGACTTTGAATAACCTCTAGAGATGGTACCCAACTTGGTTCAGAGGTCATTCTGATCAGAACATTAGGTGAGACTTGAAGCGTAAATGTCAGTCCTTCCCTGAGCTTTACTTCTTTGCCACACCAACATCTCATCTCTTCCCTTCGCTCTCTCTCTTCCTACACCAGCATCTACTCAATCTGTACATCTATTAGGAGATTTCAATTTCCCGGAAGGAAATGCTGGAGATAGTAGAAGATGGGTCATACGTTATGTTCTACGCTACGTTCTGGAATGTGTAGTCATATTAGGAAAAGTGCTACAAGAGGGCAACGAGAAGAAGAATCCCTGGGGGGATTCTATGGTTTGAATATGGTTTTTCCCTTCCAAAACTCATATTGAAATTTGATTGCCATTATGGCAGTATTGGAAGGTGGGACCTTTAAGAGGTAATTATGTCATTAAGAGATATTAACGCTCTTCTTATGGGAATGAGCGAGCTCTTGTGGGAGCTTAGCCCTCTTTTCTCTCATACATGCCTGCCCTCTTTCCCCTTCTGCTTTTCTGCCTTACCATGAAGCAGTATGAGGCCCTCTATCTTGGATTCTCAGCCTCCAGAGCTGTGAGATAAACAAACCTCTTTTCTTTATAAATTATGCAGTCTGTGGCATTGTATTATAGCAACAGAAAATAAACTAAAACGGGGATTGAGTGGTTAATGTACACACACACATGCATAAATATTAAAAAATTAGAGCCATAATTGGCCTTTATTAAGATGTCCCCACTAAAATAAGTGGTTTTTTTTCTGTTTGAGAACATCCTGTGATAATGTTAGAAAAATCCAGAGTTGAGTAAAAAGAGAACATTAAACTTCAATAATGTATAATTCGGTGAAATAAATTCATAGCTTAGTCTAAGAAATCTAAAAATAATAAAGTTATCACATATCCTAATTTTCTGTGAGAAACTAAAATATTTCCATTAATCTCTAACTTTACATTTCCTTCCAATTAAATGGAGATGAAAATATTGAGCTAGATCATTGGCAAGTGATGAGCTAAAACTTAGAAACAGTTGCATAGTACCTTAAATACATAACTTTTCACAAATGCTATGAGAAGCAAAAAACAATGAATAATCCATAAAGAGTATTGGGTTTACATTTCCATTAAAAGCTATGTTCTCTCAAGCCTTGAATATTCCATGAACAATTCTATTAATCATTTATTTATAGCATACACAATATAAATCACTAATATGTTATATAAAAACGCTTCACAAAATGAGATTTTTAAAAATTGCCTAAAGTCTATTTTAATTTATCTTTTAATTTTTAAAAAGTTAGAGATGGTAAAATGCAAAAGATCAATTTTTTTTCTCATATTATAATATAGTTTTAGTTTAATGTACTTTAGGGACAGAACTCACTCTGGTCTATTATACATCATATTTTTCTGTCTTTTATATTGTCATACAAAAATGAAATAGGTGAGTATAAACTTTCAGTAAGTGGGTTCTATAAAGTACAATGGTCACCTTAGCAATTTTTTTCCTTTGTCACCCCTTCTTCTTCATTCCAAGCTCTTAGTGATCTTCAATAATGACTTATGAATAAACTTGCTTATTGGTCTCTTTTGTGGGTATGCTTTTAGCCATATGGAAAGAAATTTCTGTGGTCTGGTTTATATATGAGTTTGGGGATGGAGATTAGTGTGTAGCTTTCAGACAGTAAGTGGAAAAAAGTTTTTCTAAATCAGATGTGAATTTTTTTTTGTATGTATTACAAAAAGTAATAATATTACTCACTTACTTGCCTATGTGCATATATACAAGGACAATGATGCCATAGAGAATCAGGAGTGGAGAGCTGCCAATCTGCTACATTTGAAATTATAAATAATTGTTCTAAAATGAATATTCAAACACCAAAAAAATTATTTTAATTCTACAGAGATTAGTTTTATTGCTTTTTATATAAAAAGTATGTACCAGGTACTGAGGGAATTTTAATTGGCATTCCATGTTAAAAGAAAATTCCACATTGCTCCATACAAAAACAAATTTTTCTTAGATAACTGAAAGGTATAAAAAATTGAAAGACAAAACTTTGTAACTTTTTAGAATAAAATATAGAAAGGTATTTTTGTGATATTTTGGAAGAGACAGTGTCTTAGTCTGTTAGGGCTACTATAATACAATGCCATAGATTGGGTGACTTATAAACATTGAACATTTTTTTTCTTACAGTTCTGGAGGCTGGAAACTCCAAGATCAAGGTACTGGTAGAATTAGTGTCTGGTGAGGGTCCTCTTCCTATTTCATGAAAGGCCATCTTCTCACTGTGTTTTCACATGGCAGAAGGGGAAAGGGAGCTCCCTGGGTCTCTTTGATAAGGGTACTAATCCCATTCATTAGGGTTCTGTTCTCATGATCTAATTACCTCTCAAAGGCCCCATCTCCTAATACCATCACATTGCAGATTATGTTTCATCAGAAGTATTTTGGGGGGGCACAAACATTCAGTTATAGCAGAAGGCATTATTTAAATAAATATATCATGTGGTAAAAGAACAATATCTGAAGCTGTGGTATTTTAAAATCTCATCTATTGCTATAAACTTGGGTAGTTAAGTTCTTTTTGCTTTAGCTTCCTCATCTGTAAAATGGGGGCAATAATCTTACATACCTCAAAGAGTTATTTTGAAGATAGAATTTGCTTCACTCTTATAAAACAATTATGAAAATACCTGCCACATAGTAGGTACGTGGGACAGTCGGGGCCCAGACTGAGGGGCAGCAGTTATCACAGGCATGTTCTTACTATGGTCAAGGGTGACAAGGGGAACCACAGCGATGCCTTTTAAAGCCTAGACACATCACATAGTCCATTGGCCAAAATGAGTTTCGTGGCCAGCACAATTTGAACATGTCAGGGAAATAAATGCCTACCATGTAGTTGTTGAGTAAGGAAGGAATATTTTGGAAATATTCTCAAATATGCTACATTTGATGAAGTCACCACCTACAAGATTCATTCTTTAGGGTTTGGCTATGCAAAATTGTGGTGTGGGATGGCAGTTTGAGTACAAAGGGCAAGATGTTTGCACATAGACTGTGTTTCAAAGGGAGAAGCACAGAGTCATCTGTGTTTGAGGAAGTGGAGCACAAGGAATTTTAAGGAGTGTGACTTTGATCTGCTTCCTCTTCGCAGGTTTCCAGAACAGCAAATAAGAAAAAAAGTTACTTTGAAAGTATTTTTTGCTTGCTCTTTCTTTGATTATGGCATCAGTTTGAGACTGAACTATATGAACAGCAGCCTTATAACATTACACACACAAAGCAACCAAGTCACTACGATCTCAGTAAGCTTTTTAAAAGAATTTTGCAAAGTAATAATTTAAATATCTCACTTCTTCTGCCATATAAATTCATCATACATATATAACTCTTGGTGAAAATTTGGCCTATAACTTTTCCAAGGTTTCTCTAGTATATACAGATGTATCCAAATGTACATACATTTTTATATAAGAAATATATATATATGAGAAATACATATATATTATATGAGAAATATATATATATTTCTCATATAAAAATTGAGAAAAATATGTATGTAATATATAAATATATATGTTATATATAAATACTATATATAACAAAATATATAGTAAATAATATTGGTATATATAGGTAAATATAAAAATGTTCATTTAATTAAATATGTCATCTTTGTCTTTCTAGGTCATTATACACCGATCTGCTTAATTCTTTTTAAATAAGGCAATTCCTTGAAAGTTCTCATACATTTATTTATTTTTTCCTATGAAATTTAGAATGATTTTGTCCAGTTTGGAAAATTTTGTTAACAATTGCATCAATGTTATTTAATTCCATTAAATATATATATATATGGACAGATGCACATAACTTTGTAAAGGATTGCTATTTTAAGGATATTATATCAAATAACAATGAAACATGGAATGTTTCAACATTGACTCAGGTTACATTATATATTTTTCAATAAAATTTTATAGTTTTCTACAATAAGTTGTATTTTCCTTATTAAAATAGCTCAGTATGGTACAGCATATACTATTCAATTAGATCTTGATAGTTACTAAAATACTGAAATGATTTACTTATCCATATATTTCATTGTCTTCTCATGATAATTAATGAGCCTGATGATTCATTACTTGAGAAATTGCCATATACTTGTCTGTGACTGCATCCATTTTTCAGAAGCCATAAGCCAATTTCTCAAGAGTATGAGCCAAGAGATTCTGATGTGCCCGCAATTATAAATATCTCATGCATTATTTAAAGATGTGAAATAGTTGACATGTTAAATGTCACACAGTGTAGAAATTTCAATATTGAATTATAAAGATTATATATGCTCATAAATAATGATCACTTATCAATTATCAGTGTTAACATGTAAAATGACAAAAGCAGTTTGCT
Organism: Indri indri; assembly: GCA_004363605.1. Lineage (NCBI taxonomy): Eukaryota > Metazoa > Chordata > Mammalia > Primates > Indriidae > Indri > Indri indri. The sequence continues at coordinate 18,391 of RJWJ010026152.1, forward strand.
TTTTCCCCCACAAGATCACTAGATGCTTGTGCAATTATGGATTGGCACCATCAGAAGAAAACAACATGAGTTGAAGTTTGGCAAAACAGATGTAAAGTTAAAAATAGCTATTTTAAAGTAGAAAATGGTTTACTAAGGACATTGAGAGACTTCAATTTGTCCTCTTCTGCCTCTCTAGGTATAGGCAGGGAGAGTCCTTTTTTTTACTTTAGAGGGAAAGGGAAAACTTTGCCTAGCATTCCAGTACCCTATTAGATAAATCAGCTTCAGAACAAACAACAGCACATGGAGGGCTAGAGTTCTTTGTGTGCTGGAGTCTATAACATGTGTAGAAGTAAATGATGGACAACGGCACTAACGTTGGAGGGGGGAAATGAAAGTATATTGTTGTAAGGAATTTACGCTCAAGATAAAGTAGAATAACATTACTTAGAGGTAGACAATGATGAGTTAAAGACGTATGCCATAAACGCTGAATCAGGCACTAAACTAACAAAACACTTATAACTAATAAGTCAACAAAGAAGATTAAATGGATTAAAAATACTTAATCCATAAAGAAAGCAAAAAGAGGAAAAGGGGAGAAAAAGTAGAGGGAACAAAGAGCAAGAAGGGGAAAAAAAGAGTAGACAGAATAAATAAAAAGCAAACGCTACCACTAAATAAAAGTAAGCTGGAGTGGCTACATTAATATGAGAAAAAATAGATTTCAGATCAATAAACTATTACCATAGATAAAGGAAGTCATTTCATAATGATAAAAGTGTCAATTCAAATATAGGACATAACATTGTCCTAAACATTCATGAGCCTATTAGCAGAGTTTGAAAATAATAAAGCAAAAACTAATAGAACTGTAGGAAAAATAGACAAATCCACAATTATGGTGGTAGATTTCAAGGTCCCTCTTGCAAAAATGGATAAAACAGGTATTCCATATAATGAATACTAAATAAGTAAAGGTATCGAAACTTGAACAGCACTATAAACCAACTTGAACTAAAAGACATTTCTGGAATATTCTACCCAACAATAGCACCATATACATTATTTTCAAGTATGCACATAACATTTACCAAGATACGCCATATTATGGGCAATAAAATAATTTTCACTAAATTTAAAAATATTCAAATGGTATAAAGTATGTTGTCTGACTACAATAGAATTAATTAGAAATAAAAAAATAGAAAGATCTTGGGAATATCCCCAAATATTTGGAAGCTGTTTTAGTCAAGGTTCTCCAGAGGAATAGAACCAATTGGACATATACAGTTAACCCTTGAACAATGTGGGGCTTAGCAGTGCCTTTCCCCATCCCTCACAGACAAAAATCTGCATTTAACTTTTGCTCCCCATGAACTTAACTGCTAATAGACTATTGTTGACCAGAATCCTTACCAATAGCATAAGTCATTGATTAGCACATTATTTTTATAGTTATATGTACATATACTATATTCTTAACAATGAAGTGAGAGAAAAGAAAATATTATTGAGAAAATCAAAAAGAAGAGAAAATATATTTATTATGTATTAGGTGGAAGTGGATCATCATCATAAAGGTCTTCATCACCTTCACTTTGTGTTGGCTGAGGAGGGGAAGGAGGAGGATGCGTTGGTCTTACTGTCTCAGGTTGGCAGAGGCGGTAGAGGAGGAGGAGGAGGGACGGGAGGCAGGAGAGGCAGGCACACTCAGTCTAACTTTATGGAAACACATCATCCTTTCTGTCTGGCTTTTTGCTTTTTCATTTCTCTAAAAATTCTTCCATACCGTCCAATTCTTCTTTCACCACTTGCTTTTTTTCAGGGCCAGTATCATGGAAGGGTCCATGTCGCAAAAGAAGTCAGAAGCAGTCTTGAATAATCAGAACTCTTCTGCCAGATTTTCTAATGTCGATTTGCTTTCTGGCACTGCTTCTTCTACATCTTCTTCTTTACCATCTAGTTCTGATTCAGAGGCACTCATCTCTACCAAGTCATCTTCCATTAATTCCTCTTTTGTGATGTCTATTAGCTCTTGAATTTCTTTAAGATTTACATCTTGAAATCCCTTACCATCCATGTTTTTTGCCACATCCACAATCTCTTTCATCACTTCCTTGACTGGTTCTGCTGTGAATCTTGTGAAGTCGTGCACAACATCTGGACACAGTTTTCTCTAGCAGGAATTTCTTGTTTTGGGCATGATGGCTTTCATGGCTTTTTCTAGAACAACAGTGGCATCTTCAATGCTTGTAATCTTTCCAGACTTTCATGGTATTCTTTCCATCAGGGTTCTCTTCCATAGCATTGATGATTCTTTCCATAGAATACAGCATTTAATGAGCCTTAAAGGTCCTTATGACCCCCTGATCTAGAGGCTGAATTAGAGACATTGTGTTTGGGGGCAAGTGGACCACCTCGTTGCTTTTGGTTTTGAACTTATGGGGTTCTGGGTGGCCAACAGCATTGTCCAAAACCAAAAGAACTTTAAAAGGCAGTCCCTTACTGGCAAGGTACTTGCTGACTTCAGGGACAAAGCATTGATGAAACCAATTCAGAAAAAGGGTTCCCATTGTTCAGTCCTTCTTGTTGTACAACCAAAAGAATGGCAACTGGGGTTTATTTTTTTCCTTCAAGGGTCAGGGGTTAGTAGCTATATAAGTAAGTGAGAGCCTGATCATAAACTGACTGCATTTGCACAAAACAGTATAATTAGCCTATCCCTTCCTTCCTTAAATCTCAGTCTTTGCTTCTGTTCCTTACTAATAAATGTCTTTTGTGCCATTTTTTTTTTCAGAATAGTGTACTTTCATTTGCATTATAAACCTGTTCAGGCAATAACACTTTATTCTCAATGATTTTCTTAGTGGTATCAAGGAACTTGTCTGTTGCCTCTTGGTCAGCAGAAACTGCTTCTCCTATTGCCTTGACATTTTTCAAAACAAACCTCTTTATAACATTATCAAACCAGCCTGGGCAATATAGTGAGATCCTATCTCTAAAGAAAAAAAAAAAATAGCCAGGCATGGTCATGCAGAACTGTAGTCCCAGCTACTCAGGTAGCTGAGGCAGAAGGATTGTTTGAGTCCAGGAGTTCGAGGCTGCAGTGAGCTATGATCATGCCACTGTATTCCAGCCTTGGTGACAGAGGAAGACCCTGTCTCAAAAAATAAACAAATAGATAATAGATGAAATAAAATAATCAAACCATCCTTTGCTGGCCTTAAGTTTTCCAGCTTTAGATGCTTCACCTTCTTTTTACTTTAAGTTGTCATATCATGACTTGGCTTTTTTCTTGAATCATATTAGAGTCTATAAGCATACCTTTCTTGTAGCAATCCTGCACCCACATAAAAGCTACATTTTTAATGTGAGATAAAAAGGTATTTTTGCAAAAAGTGCAAGGTTTTTGTGTATGCTGGCATAATTGCATTGACAGCTTCACAAATTTTCTTTTCTTTTCTTTTCTTTTTTACAATGGTCCTTATGCTGGAGTCACTTATCTTGAAGAGGCAGGCAACCACAACTACAGAGCTCAATCTATGGTACATGTAAAGCAATTCAATGTTTTCTTGTAATGTCATGACTGTTCTCTGTTTCCTGGGAGCAATTCCAGCATCACTAGTGGCACTTCACATGGATGCCATGGTGTTATTCAAGTTTCACAGCATTGCAGTAAACACAATAATAAAAAAAAAGAACAAATTGGGAGGCATCAATTTATCAGACTTCAAGCTATACTGCAGGCGATAGTAACCAAAACACCACGGTACTGGCACAAGAATAGAGACATAGACCAGTGGAACAGGACTGAGAACCCAGATATAAAACCATCCTCATATTACCAACTGACCTTTGACAAAGAAGACAAAAACATACATTGGGGAAAAGAATCTCTATTCAATAAATGGTGCTGAGAAAATTGGATAGCCACGTATAGAAGCTTGAAATAGGATCCGCACCTCTCACCACTCACAAAAATCAACTCATGACGGGTAACAGACTTTAAGGCATGAAATCATAAGAATTCTAGAAGAAAATGTTGGAAAAACTCTTATAGACGTCGGCCTAGGCAAAGAATTTATGAACAAGACCCCAAAAGCAATCACAGCAACAATAAAAATAAGTAAATGGGACCTGATCAAATTAAAAAGCTTTTGCACAGGCAAGGGAACTATCATTAGAGCAAATAGACAACCCACAGAATGGGAGAAAATATGCTTCTGAAAAAGGGTTGATGACTAGAATCTATATAGAACTCAGGAAAATCAGCAAGAAAAAATCAAACCACCTTATCAAAGAGTGGGCAAAGGACATGAAGAGGAACTTTTCAAAAGAAGGCAGAGCAATGGCCAAAAAGCATATGAACAAATGCTCAACACCTCTAATCACCAGGGAAATGCAAATCAAAACCACATGAGGTATCACTTACCTCTAGTGAGACTGGCCTTTATCAAAAAGTCCCAAAACAGGCCGGGCGCAGTGGCTCACGCCTGTAATCCTAGCACTCTGGGAGGCCAAGGCGGGCAGATCGTTCTGAGCCCAGGAGTTCGAGACCAGCCTGAGCAAGAGCGAGACCCCGTCTCTACCAAAAATAGAAAGAAATTAATTGGACAGCTAACAATATATAGAAAAAAAATTAGCCGGGCATGGTGGCACATGCCTGTAGTCCCAGCTACTCGGGAGGCTGAGACAGTAGGATTGCTTGAGCCCAGGAGTTTGAGGTTGCTGTGAGCTAGGCTGATGCCATGCCACTCGCCCCAGGCGAGAGTGAGACTCTGTCTCAAAAAAAAAAAAAAAAAAAAAAGTCCCAAAACAATAAATACTGGTGTGGATGTGGAGAGATAGGAACACTCATACACTGCTGGTGGGACTGCA
>RJWJ010026153.1:0-23253 GCA_004363605.1 Indri indri
AAGAAAAAGCGTCGCACGGTCAGATGAGTTACGGAAATAGTACACTCCTTCTCCTTGCCTTTGGGATTCACAGCCTACGTTAGTACTGCTCTAAATAACCCTCCTTAACTTTATTTAATCCACTTATTCTGAAACTATTTGACCATGGATCCTTTTTGCAAGTGGCATCTATTAATGTTACATTGGACATACTTTGGGAAATGCTGTTCTGGGATAAGCTTCTAAAAGAATTAAACACTAGGCTCGAATTTGTTACATTCCTATATCTCCTTAACCAACTTGTGAATCACAGCTCTGTCCTTGTTTTATTCTTAAACTTTGAAGATCATACTCCACCCTGAATTCTATCTTAGAGTCCAACCTTCCAAAAGTTTGCACTGACTCACGAGGTTTCAGGCTGCTTAGTCATCTCAGCCATATGCAGTGTATTCCTGTGCTTGTGCCATTAGGTAAATTCACATTTTCCCTTGAAAGAGTGCCCTAATCTAGTTCTGACCAAGCATCTAAACCTTCCAAATGTAGATGTCAAAAATGGAAAAAGAAATATAGTTTGGCCAGACACAGTGGCTCATACCTGTAATCCCAGTAGTTTGGGAGGCCAAGGTGGGAGGATCTCTTGAGGCCAGGAGTTCGAGACCAGCCTGGGTAACATAGCAAGACCTTGTCTCTACAAAAAATAAAAAAGTTAGGCAAGAGTAGTGGTGTACACCTGTCATCTTAGCTACTCAGGAGGCTGAGGCAGGAGGATCACTTGAGCCCCCAGGAGTTTAAGGCTGCAGTGAGCTATGATGACGCCAGTGTATTCCAGCATGAGCAACAGAACAAGACCCTGTCTCTAAAAAGAACAACAAACAAAAAAAAATACAGTTTGCCTCTACCCTAGAAATATAAAACACCCTCCTATCAAAGTAGGTATTTTTCTTTACCCTTTAAGAATGTAACGTTCTTTATCAGTTATCAGGCTAAAAACTTGTTTAAACAAATATATTTAGTCATTCATACAACAAACATTTATTTAAGTCCCATACTGAGAATGCTTTGATGATACCATCTTGAAAAAGAAAATTTTTGTTAAGTGGCTCACCGACTCTGTGGCTACACCAACCTGCAATTTTATAAATTATCTCAAATCCAAGTCGATTTCAAAACATCCCATTATGCAGTTATCAACAAAGTCTTAAGCTGGGTTTCTTGCAGTATTGGCTTTACCGCTTACTCACTGTCCCACGTTCTATCAGGCAAAGCAACTCCACGGAGCAGCTGTTCAGTGAACATTTGTCGAAGTAGTTGGAGAGAGGGCAGGCATTTTAAAAAATACTCAGGTATCTGTTCCAGAAAAGTGAGATGAAAAAGCAGCAAATGCTTGGACTTAAGAGGAAGCACTATTTATTCATTTCTGATGTACAGATTTCCTTTGTTCATTCTCAGCTCTTCCTTCCACTACAGTGGACTTTTTGGGGGTAAATCGAAAAATAGACGATGAAATGACAGTCCAAGGATCTTCCTTATCCGGCTGCATATGTGTCTGTTAATCTCTTATAGTCTTTACTCAGCAAGCTCCTTTGTGATTTTTATAGAATTTTAAGAATGCTCTATCAGTTTCAAATAAACTGTCACTGAGAAAGCAGTATATTAGGAGTTTAGAAAAGGCTTTAAAAGACAGTTTCTCACTTTCTAAATCAGGTTGACTGGAAAAGACTTTTGGCAGCCAGAACACGGGCCACCCTAAAAACCGAGTTCTTGGACTCTGCTGATACAAAATGTTTGTGCACTAAAGTTTGAGCTCAAAGCAAAGATGTTGTCTACAAATAGTTTCCTTTAAAAATTCACATAATGTGGAAGCATAAAGGAAACCTTTTTTCAAATATTTTAGCAAATTCCTTTGAAAAATATTTCTGACTGCAGTCAGTTTTGTATCACTGAAAGTGACTTAGAGAAGCTACTTTTTAAAATATCCAGAACTTCAAATTATTAAAAATAGTGAAAACTAGCTAAGAAAATTACTTTTAAAATACTCTAATTGAGACTTCCCACTACATCATATTTATTTCAACAGTTCTAAGACAAAACCCTCAGTGGGATGAAGACAAAAATGGGTACTAGAAACAAATGTAACCATTTTTTTCATCTAACTTTTGCCAGATATTCTTACATGTGCTTTTGGTGTAATAACTTTGTAATTATTACAAAAACCTGTGAGATAAACACGTAACATCATTCCAACAACATAGATGACATCACTTAGGTAGGAAGGTTTGGTAATTTGCTCAAAGCCAGTGGGATTTATTGAATCCAGGGCCCATGCCTCCTCTGCCTGGAGAAAGGACAGAGCTCTAGGCACCATGGGAAATGGAGGCAAACACTGAATTTAAGTTCTGGGGCATGTAATCCACTTCTTGTATTTGTAAGACCAAACCAAAAAACACTTTAAAAAAATGTATAAAAGCTTTACCTGGAGTATCTAGAGAACGACAACCTGGCACTATCAGAAAAATTACAACAGAACTTTATTATTCCAAGTTTTATTCTTTTGTTGATCCTGAGGCAGGTCAACATTCAGGGCAGTGGCATTTTTATTTCTCCGGCTTTGGTAGCTTCTAGACCTCTCTGTTCCTTCATGTGAACTGCAATTGCAATGGTCTTTTCCACTTAGGCAATTTAAGTTGTCACCTTCTGATGAATTTATTTAAAGCTAAAAGCTTTTTCCTTTTCTTCTGTGAAGAAAAAAATAATATGGTTAAATGAAGATTCATACAGGACACTGTCACAAAACCACTCAACAATGAATTGACTGATTATAATGCATTTTCTTTATGTTTAAAATGAGTTTATAATTCTGTGATATTTATTTATTGTAGGATGTAATTAAAACCATTGTACAGAGTGGTGGCATCAAGCACCTAGTTACTATGGCAACTAGCGAACATGTAATAATGCAGAATGAAGCCCTTGTTGCTTTGGCATTAATAGCAGCTTTAGAATTGGGTAAGTACCCCAGTGACAGACTTATTTTCTGTTTTTATCTTAGATGAAAGGAAGCTCAGGAATGGCATTCAAGTCAGACAGAACTTTGACTGGAAGTATGTTGCCTGTGTGTGTCCTCACCTGTATCTGCATATATGGAAATTGTATAGGTTGTTACCACAGCTGTCTCCTCTGTGCTTTTGGTAACATTTTTAGGGCAATGCTTTAAGGTTAGTTTATTTCAAATCATGGCCACTTAGGAAATATAGAAAGCATTTTCAGCAGGCTTCACAGAGAAAGAAAACAATATTTAGAATACCACAGCAAGTGAAGAGTGTGCTACGCTTCCAGTAACTGGACTTTCTCTTCCATCTCTGCTGGTTCTGTTACCGATTTTCTCTTGCCGATCTTCTCTGTGGCCATGGTTTGTGTTACTCTGGAGCATTGCCTTCAGTCTAAAGGCTCGTCTTCTGTGTATTTTTGCATTCAGAACTCCCCAAAAGCAAAGTCTAAGTGATTCCATTAACATACAGCATCCACAATGGGCCGAATTCTTCATGAGAAGGTGGCTCCTAGGCAGCTATTTTTTGTGTAGCAACTTTTGGCTCGGGGGACCAACCCCTGACGCAGTCAGCCAGGGACAGTGTATCAGACTCATGTGGTCCATGGTTAAGACCTAAGGCTGTTTTATACAAATTGGGATTTTAGACTTGGTGGTCCTGTCCAGTTCAAGGCCATTTGGGTAAATACTGTTAACTGATTGCCTCTTAATTCTTACTGATGATTTATATTCATAATTCTCAAAATGAGGCGAATGGACCCACCAACCCCAGTCCCAGAAAAGAGAATATTATTTATCTAGGTCATTACTATTTATCAGTCCCTTTTGGAAGGTTTCACATGGTCAATTTCTAGAAAAGGAAACAGTGTTTAGCCTGAGGGTACTGGGTTTAAACAAAATAGATCTCAACCTGTACTTTATTTTCTAGGCACTGCTGAGAAAGATCTAGAAAGTGCTAAACTTGTACAGATTTTACACAGACTGCTAGCAGATGAGAGAAGTGCTCCTGAAATCAAATATAATTCCATGGTCCTGATCTGTGCTGTCATGGGATCTGGTAAGTGTTTCTCCTGTCATTCGATGTCTATCAACATGTGGCTGACATTAAATATTAAATATAGGATTGTTAATGACGGCTTTGGGTTTTAAAAGCATCAGACATTATTTCATGGATGATACAGAATTACTTGTTTTCCCCATCAGTTTAAACATTTATTATTTCTTTGTAGTGATAACATACGAAATCTTTTCTTCTAGCCATCTTCAAATATACAATACATTATTTGCTATAGTCACCCTACTATGTAATAGATAGGATTACCTTCGCACTGAAATTCCCAAAGATTCTTATAAGAGAAATTATCATATAGCAAATGTAGACAAAAACCAGTGTTAAAAAATTAATAACCATAAGTTTCCTTAACCCTGAAATTGCATTTTATATAAAGAACAAGTTCTGATTTTATATGCCATGATACTAGCTAAGGAATTTGTTCAAGAAATTATTGGCTCACACCTTAATCCTAGGACTTTGGGAGGCCGAGGCAGAAGCTTGAGCTCAGGAGTTCAAGACCAGCCTGAGCAAGACCGAGATCCTGTCTCTACTAAAAATAAAAAAATTAGCTGGGCATGATGGTGCATGCCTGTAGGCCCAGCTACTTGGGAGGCTGAGGCAAGAGGATCTCTTGAGCCCAGGAGTTTGAGGTTGCAGTGAGCTGTGACTGATGCCACTGCACTCTAGCTAGGTGACAGAGTGAGATTCTGTCTCAAAAAAAATAAATAAATAAATTGTTGGCATATCTTGGTATGTGTTCCACCAACACTTGAAAAGAGTGTGTGTTCTGCAGAAGGGAAGTCTATTGTCTACCCACATTTTTGTGTTTTGGTTTTTTTCTATTTCAGAATATTATGGGGGTACAAACGTTTAGGTTACATACATTGCCTTTGCCCCGCCTGAGTCAGAGCTTCAAGCATGTGCATCCCCCAGATGGTGCGCACCGCACCCATCCCCTCCTCCCCCCTGCCTGATACCTGATGAATGTTACTACTATATGTGCACATAGTGTTAATCAGTTAATGCCAATTTTATGGAGAGTATATGTGGTGCTTATTTTTCCATTCTCGTGATACTTCACTTAGTAGAATGGGCTCCAACTCTATCCAGGATAATACAGGAGGTGCTAGATAGATCATCATTGTTTTTTGTGGCTGAGTAGAACTGCATGGTATGCATATACCACATTTTATCAATCTACTCATGTATTGATGGGCACTTGAGTTATTTCCACATCTTTCTGATTGTGAATTGTGCTGCTATAAACATTCGAGTGCAGATGTCTTTTTTATAGAATGTCTTTCTTTCCTTTGGGTAGATGTCCAGTAATTGGACTGCTAGATCAAATGGGAGTTCTACCTATAGCTCTTTGAGGTATCTCCATATTACTTTCCACAGAGGTTGTACTAGTTTACAGTCCCACCAGCAGTGTAGGAGTGTTCCTATCTCTCTGCATCCACGCCAACGTTTATTTTTGGGGGACCTTTTGGATAAAGGCCATTCTCACTGAAGATAAGTGATATCTCATTGTGGTTTTGATTTGCATTTCCCTGATGATTAGAGATGTTGAGCTATTTTTCATGTTTGTTGGCCATTAGTCTGTCTGTCTTTTGAAAAGTGTCTGTTCATGTCCTTTGGACACTTTTTAATGATGTTGTTTATTTTTTTCTTGGTGATTGTCCTTAGTTCTATGTAGATTCTAATTATCAGCTCTTTATTGGATGTGTAGCATGCAAATATTTTCTCCCTATTCTGTAGGTTGTCTGTTTGTTCTCATGATAGTTTCCTTGGCTGTGCAGAAGCTTTTTAATTTAATCAGCTCCCATTTATTTATTTTTGTTGTTGCTGTGACTGCCTTTCTGGTATTCTTCATAAATTCTTTGCCTAGGCCAATGTCTGTAAGAATTCCAGAAGAAAATATTGGAAAAACTCTTATAGTTTCATGCCTTAAGTGTTATCCATTGTGAGAGGCGAGAAGTGCGGATCCTGTTTCAGTCTTCTACGTGTGGCTATCCAATTTTCCCAGCATCATTTATTGAATAAGGATTCTTTGCCCCAGTGTATGTTTTTGTCTGCTTTGTCAAAGATTAGATGGCTGTATGAGGATGGTTTTGTATCTGGGTTCTCAGTTCTGTTGCATTGGGCTATGTCTCTGTTCTTGTGCCAATACCATACTGATTTAGTTACTATATAGCCTTGTAGCATAGCTTGAAGTCTGGTAAATTGATGCCTCACAATTTGTTCTTTTTGCTTAAGATTGCTTGTCCTATAGGGTCTTCTCTGGTTCCATATGAAGCGTAAAATTATGTTTCTAGATCTGCAAAAAATGATGTTGGCATTTTAATAGGGATTGCCTTGAATCTGTAGATCACTTTGGATAGTATAGATATTTTAACAATGTTGATTCTGCCGACCCATGAGCATGGTATGGTTTTCCACCTGTTTACGTCCTCTGCTATTTCCTTCCTCAGTGTTTTGTAGTTTTCCCTGTAGAGGTCTTTCACCTCCTTAGTTAAATATATTCCCAGGTATTTTATTTTCTTTGTTGCTATTGTGAAGGGTATTGAGTCTTTGATTTGGTTCTCAGTTTGACTGTTTTTGATGTATAGGAATGCTACTGATTTGTCTACATTGATTTTGTAACCTGAGACTTTGCTGAATTTATCCATTCCAGTAGTCTCGTGGCAGAATCTTTGGGGTTTTTCTAGATATAAGATCATATCGTCAGCAAAGAGCAATAGTTTGGCCTCTTCTGCCCCCATTTGGATGCCCTTGATTTCCTTCTCTAGTCTGATTGCTCTGGCTAGGACTTCCAGCACTATGCTGAATAGAAGTGATGGATAAGTGGGGCAGATTTCTGTTCGTCCTGTTGAGTTGAACATTGTTGCTTTGTTTTCTCTCTTGAGCCATTGTGGTATATGGCCTTTGACCTTTGGCTTTTGGATGATTTTACATTGGTGAGTGTGTACTGTGCTTAGCCATGTGGAACACTGTTCTGAGCAGTTCCTGGAGGGCAGGTCTTATTTTGAGGAATTCCCTCAGTCTTTGGTTGTCTGAGAAGGTCTTTATTCCTCCTTCGTATAAGAAACTTAGTTTTGCAGGGTACAGGATTCTAGCCTGGGCGTTACTCTGTTTGAGAAGAGTGGGAATGAGGCCCCAGTCTCTTCTAGCTTGTAAGGTCTCAGTTGAGAAGTCTGAAGTTAGTCTGATGGGTTTTACTTTGTAGGTTACCTGCTTCTTTCACCTTACAGCTCTTAGGATGGCCTCTTTGGTGGTTATTTTGGCCAGTCTGATGACTGTGTGTTGTGGTGTCTTCCTGTTTGCAGTGACTCTCCCAGGAGTCCTTTGAGCTTCTTGTACCTGGATATCTAGATTTCTAGCAAGGCCAGGGAAGTTTTCCTCCATTATATCCTCAAATAGTTTATCTAACCCTTGTGTATTTTCGCCTTCACCCTCAGGGATGCCTGTAATTCTCATGTTAGGCCTCTTCACATAATCCCTCATTTCTTGCAGGCTTTGCTCTTTTCTCTGCTCTGCCTCTGTGACTGATTCATTTAATTGAAAGGTATTATCTTCAATCCCTAAGATTCTTTCTTGTTTGATTTACCCTATTCTTGAGGCTTTCCACTGTGTTTTGTAATTCCTTGAATAAATTCTTCATTTCCAGAAGTTCTGTTTGATTTTTAATATTTAATTTTCTTCCAAGTCCTGGATTTTTCTTGTGGTTTCTTTGTGTGGGGTATCCATTTTCTTTTGCATATTGTTGAGTTTTCTTACAATCCATGTTTGAAATTCTTCTTCTGTCATTTTAGTGTTCTGCATTTCGTTGATATCCATTGCTAGAGAGCTGGTGTTCCCCTTTGGGGATGTCCTTTCACTTTGATTCTTCATACTTGCAGAGTTCTTTCACTGATTCTCATCAGGAGCAGCTGTTGCTTCTTACCTTTGGATTTTTTAGTTCATGACACACCCAATTTAGTCTCTGAGCCAGTAGGTGGTGCTTGTGGGTGAGAATTGACCACACCCTGTGTGATGAGTCAGTAGATGCAGTGAAAGGGTGTGTAGAATGACCTCCCTGTCAGTAGGTGGCGCTTGCAGGGAGGAGCGTGCTGTTTTTGGGTCCTGTAACGAGCTCTTGTTCCTCTGGAGAGGCACTCCGCTGCCTTGGGTGGTGGGTGGGGCCCTGGGACTTCCAGGTGTGTCCTTATTCTCCACCTCAGTGGGGGCAGGTGGGGGAGTGAGGCTGCCCTCAAGCTCCACAAATGCTGTTAGCAGGGGTCAAAGGTCTGTTCTCTGCTTCTGGGCAAAGCTGCCAGGGAGGGGCTGAAATGGCCCCACTCAGCCAAAAAGCCCACATGTGAAGGTGAGGCTGTCTGAGACCCGCAGTCTGGCAGTCAGGAGCAGGCCATACTCCTTTCCACCCTCCCCTATTCCTCGGTTTCTCCTGGGCCTCTTCCCACAGGCAGGACCTCAAGCCAGTGGATCTCCCCTTACTGTGAAGTAAGCCAGGAGGTTCCCTGCCCAGGATCACAGCCTGAGCTGGGAGTGGGTCCCTCCCATGGGAGGAGGGCTGCCCCTCGAACACACTACAGCTAGGACCCACTGTGTTCTGCCCCTGAAGGCACACACCCCTCAGTAGACTCCACAAATATCCTTTCTGTGCCCCCAGGCAGTGTGATGGAGACCTGGGTGTACGGGATCTGGCCTGCAGGCCTGTCCCCTGGGACCCAGAGATCAATTCCTGAAACATGCTGGTCTCAAGTCACCCACGGGGTGCACAAGCTGGATCAATGTCTGTCTCGGGGTTTGCCCTGCTCTGCTGGAGTCACCAGACAAGCAGCCCCTGGGAGGGCTGGCGAGTAGGGAGCTCACAATCTGCTGCAGGGCCCCAAAAGGAAAGGTCCCATTCCCTGTGGGTGCCTTAGGGTGGTGGCTAGATTGTCTCTCGGCAGCCAGGGGGAGGGGAGGGGAAGGAGAGAATGAAGCAATATGGCGCCTGCCAATTGGCCGGGGTCTGTGGGGTGGGAGGTATGGTATTGCGAGGGAGCTGGGAGCCTGGTGCCCTGTCTCCAAGGGGCTCACTGCTCACTGGCAGTAACCACCTCTGGGCTGGTGTTGGCAGGTCCCTCCAGCAGCTCGGGAGCCCACCAGCAGTCCAAGATGCAAGGGAGAGGAATCTCAATGCTCCACCTACCCTTGTCACTGGTACCCAAGCCTCTCAGGGTTTAGACCCTGCTGATGCTTTTCTCCTTCTAGTTCTGCTCCACAGCATCTTCCCGCGGAGTCTTCTGACCCTTATCCGATCTATATTTTTCACTTTCATCAAAAATCTTTCCTTCTTGCAGAGACACTCTGGCTGGAGGTGTTTCTCGTCTGCCATCTTGCCGGAGTAATCCTACCACATTTTTTATTTCATTTCTGTTTAGAGAAATTCCTTTAGCCATTCTTTTTGGTTAGGTCTGCTAGCAACAAATTCTTTTAGTTTTCTCTCATTTAAGAATGTCTTGATTTCTTCTTCATTCCTGAAAAGTATTTTCTCTGGGTGTAGGATTCTTGGTTCATGGTTTTTTTCTTTTTGCACTCGAAAAATGTGCCACTTTCTTCTGTCCTGCATGGTTGCTGATGAGAGATTCACTGTGTTCCCATTTGTTTTTTTCCCTGGAGGTGTCATTTCTAGCTCTCAAAATATTTTTGTCTTTAGTCTTCAGAAGTTTGTGATATGTCTTGGCATGGTTCTTCAGGGTTAGCCTGTTTGAGTTTGCTCAGCTTCTTGAATCTATAGGTTTATGTCTTTTGCTAAATACAAAAGTTTTTAACCATTATTTCTTCATATAGTTTTCAGCACCTGCCTGTCCTTTCTTCCAGTCCTGTAGTGACAAAAATGTGAGATCTTTATAGTCCTAGGGGGCTCCCTGAGGTTTTTTTCTTTTTTTATTTTTTCTCTGTTATTCAGATTAATTTCAATTGTTCTATCTTAAAGTTCTCTGATTATTTCCTCTGTGTCCTCCATGTTGAGCCTATCGAGTTTTATTTCAGTTACTGTATTTTTGAGTTCAGCGTTTTTCATTTGCTTCTTCATTATAACTTCTATTTCCTTGCTGAGACTTGCTGGCTTTTTTTCGTTTTCAAGCATGTTCATAATTATTTCTTGAGGCATTTTTTAAATTGTGGTAAAATATATAAAACATAAAATTTACTGTTTTAACCATTGCTAAGTGTACAGTTCAGTGGCATTAAGTACATTCACATTGCTGTACATTCGTCACCAACAATCTCCGGGACATTTTGTGTTTTCCCAAAGTCAAGCTCTGTACCCATTAAACAGTAACTCTTATTCACCCCTTCCCCAGCCGACCACCATTGTTTTCTGTGTGAGTTTGGCTCTAGCCACTTCGTACATGTCAAACAGCAAACTATTTGTCCTTCTGTGTCTACCTTATTTCACTTAGAGTAACGTCTTTAAGGCTCATCGGTGTCATAGAATGTCAGAATTGCATTCCTTTTTAAGGTTGAATAATGTTCCACGGTGTGTATCACATTTTATCTGTTCATCAGTTGGTGGACATTTGGGTTAGTTCCACCTTTTGGCTTTCGAGAATAATACTGCTGTGAACACTGGCGTACAAATATCTCTTCATAGTCCCTGCTTTCAATTCTTTTGTCTGTGTACCCGCAAGTGGAATTGCTGGATCGTTCAGTAATTTTAATTTTTTGAGGAACTACCATCCTGTTTTCCACAGTGAATGGACCATTGTACATTTCCACCAGCAACGTACATAGGTTCCAGTTTCTCAACATTCTCACAAATACTTGTTATTGTGATTGTGTGTGTGTGGTTATAATAGTCATCCTGATGAGTGTGAAGTCATATCTTGGGTTTGATTTGCATTGCTAATGATTAGTGATGTTGTGGATCTTGTTGGTTGTCTGTATACTGTACCTTCATTGAAGAAATGTCTATTCAAATGTCTATTCAAGTCTTTTGCCATTTTTTTGTTGTTGAGTTGCAGTTTTTTTTTACCAGTACCACACATTTTTGATTACTGTAGCTTTGTAGTAAGTCATCAGGAAGTAGGAGACCTCCAACTTTGTTCTTTTTCAAGATTGTTTTGGAGATTAGGGGTCCCTTGAGATTCTGTGTGAATTTTAAGAGGGATTTTTCTATTTATTTCTACAAAAAAAGTTCTAGTTCTAGTTTTATTTAAGTCTTATCAAAATAAACACATCAGTTTGGGGAGTACTGATTACATTAAACTTATTAGACCTTGCTCTTCCCATATAGCAGTTCTCAGAATCTTAACAGGAGTCCTGTATTTTCCTGTAATTGAGGTCAAATAGAGAAAGAAAGCCAGGAGGAGGAGGATAGGAAATCTAAAAGGGAGCCCATTATCACAGAAATTTGTTGAAGTACAAACTTTTCATTTGCCACAAAATTATTTGAAACAAATCCTAAGGTTTTTCAGTAAGTCATTGGACTTCATATTTGAACTGATGATCGGGTTACATTTATAAGTGAACCTTGCGGTCCTACGAGCTGGGTTTAATTATAACTCATTACCCCAATCAACCTTTTACTGTAGAACTTGACCTCCCGTTCATCTTTTTAAAAATGTGTCAAGTAAAGCTTTCTGATTTTATATGATGATTATAATACAGGCCTGAAAAAGACATTACTCAGCTACTGCTTTTTCCAGTCTCATCAAAATAAACGTTTTGGATGGATTGTGCAGTAAGATTAGAACCTAACAGAAGCACATGTGTTGTCTTGTTTTTGACTTCCAGAATCTCTGCACAAGGAAGTGCAGGATTTGGCCTTTCTAGATGTCGTATCAAAACTTCGCCGTCACGAGAACAAAAGCGTTGCCCAACAGGCCTCTCTCACAGAGCAGAGACTGACCGTGGAGAGCTGAGGACTGCCCCTCCTGGCTACGCGGCACATCCCCTCTCCGACGTCCCCTCTGTCCTCCATCCAGCTGCTCCGCCATGTCACTCGTGCATGCATGTCACGTTCCGACCCCAACTGAAGAACTTCTGTAGGTACCTACCTGCCTAATAAGATTTCTACACCCATAGTTAGTGTGAACATGACTCCATCCAAAACCAGTCTCCACCCATGACTGTTCTCTCGTATTCCTGTTGCTTGAGCTACATTAAGTAGAATGTGCATGTTCTAGTCCTCTGCTGATATAAACCTGGTACTACGTAACGACTTGCTCCTCACATGCGGTCAGCCACATGATGATGTCCTGGTAAATTAGAAACAAAGAATACGGCAGGACCTGTCTAGCTTCTTAAGGATGAAATTGAATAGTAAAAATAGGTCCATTTTTTTGGTGCTTAGGAAGCACGGTGACCAAAAAAAAAACTGTATGGCTGCTCATTCATTAGTCTTACTAATGTCAAAACCATGGTACCTAGAGTTAAATAAAATTCCAATGCTCTCACTTTTCACCCGATGGTTCCTCCTTTTTCCTAACTGTGGACTACTGCAAGTGTCGCAAACTTGGCAAGACTTTGAGATTTCTGAGTCCATATTTAATTGACTGCCAGCACTAGCCCAATGTTGAAAACATTCGTAGATTTCAGTGTGATGCTAAGGGGTTGAAGAATCCCTATGACACTAGAGCATTTTGCCCGTATTTCAGATTCTGGTATCTGTGCAGTTTCACCTCAACCATAAGTTAATCAGCATTGTCCAGCACTTGTCTTTAAAAAGTCACTTGGCACTTGTTTTCAGCTGAGGAAATTGAGTATAGCTCATTGGAGAATGGATTTTTTTTTTTTTTTTTGCTGTTTTTCACTATTCAGCTAGAAAGCTAGAAGTTTCATCTTTCATAGTCCTTATAAATCTTACATTAGCACTGGCAGGACATAGGAGGAAAGATGAAGAAATAAGCTTGTCTAGACTGAAGAAAGGCAGGCAGGTTATCAAAGCCATAGTAGCCAGGCCAGTTCATTCTGAGGGGGCCTCATACCTGTCGCTGTTAGAGTCCCCTCCTCCCCACTGGGAGTGGCAGTGATCCTAAAGTCTGCAAGTAAGCCAAGACTCAAGAGAAGGCCCCCTTGGCAACATAGAGTGAGTGTACTCTTCACTGCCACTACCACACCAAATGGGTTTTTAGAGCTTTGAAACACAATCTTTGTAAATTAAACAAAACATCCCTGTGACCCACCTGCCTTCTCTCTCTACCTGAGTTCGACCACTACTGGCCCAAGAGGCAAGACGGGCTCCAGTAGGGAAGGATGCAGGACAGTAACAAGGGCTGCCACCGAGGGGCAGGAGCGCCTTCCTCAGTGTAGATGCTACACATCTCTGTGAGTGGTCCGCGTGGACTTGTGACTCTAAAACAGCTATGATTCAAGAAAGTTAAAACCCTAGTGGAAGCGAAGAATCTTTTGACTGATGTGCCCTCTGATGTCCAAATAAGGGACTATTATGAATGCTTATGCCACACTTACTGAAAGAATGATCTTGTTTATTGTCTTTCTCCTGGGCTGGATAGTGGACTATATTTTATTACAGGTTTTGAAAGACATCTGTAATGTTGCTTAACAGACTGTCCATATTAATAACTTAATAAATAGTATATCAAACTATAATGGCATCATTTGGTTTGTTTGTATATCTTACCTATATTTCCAGCTCCTAGAACAGGGCTTGCTCATTGTTGGTGTTCAATAAGTATTTGGTAAATGAGTGAATGAATTCCTACATCCATGAAGTTTCCAGACTGCCTGCCTGAACTAATTTCCAGATAGATAGAGAATCTGAGATTTGGATAGTTTGTCTGACTTCAGGAAGAAAAAAAATTAATAATAGGCTCTGTCCCTATTGGACAGCACTCCACAGAAAACTTCAGAACAGAAACACCCTAAAATCATAGATTTGGGAGATATCACCGTCTGGGTCAGCCACCAGCCATCGGTTTGCTTTTATGCTAGGAACGCCCATCAAAGTGCAATTCAAACTACCGGTTGTTCTGCAGACAGACCAAAGGCTGTGCCTTTGTGACAGGGGCCCACTAAATTAAGTAGTGCACTGCTGTGCCGTGGCCGTGGGTGGGACTACACTGTCCCTCTCCTCCTACTGCTTAATCGTGGTTCAAGAAGCCACCGTTAAATTAGTTTGCTACCCACTAAGAGCACAGTCTAAGGGCAGGAATGGGAGGGGCAGCACAACAAAGCTTCAACTATCATCTCGAGCCAGGACTAGAACATATAGATGAAAAGCAAAAAAGCCAGGAATTCAAGCAAAGACGACGCCTGAGTGAAATGCACTAGAATGTTCCTCCTCCCCCTTGGCCCCATTAGCAACTCGGAATCTCGCCGCCTGCCCACCCAGACTGCAGCCTCATGCTCAAAGCAAAATGGATCCAACACTGGCCCATAATCTAGTGTTTTCCTTGATAAAACATGCTTTGAGCATCCTCTCTGATAAGAATGGGGATGTGGAACAAAACTGTTCAGTCTAAAATAGTTTCTTGGATGGAACAGAACGCAGCTTTCACGGGCAAGCATTAGTGTGAAATGTTCCGAGAAACCTGTGTGCAAAGACTTCAGAGAGAAATGCTCTTCGGCATCATTAGGAGGCTTGTTATCTAATTCTGCTGAACATAACAGGATGAAGACGTCTCGATGTTAAGACATTTACTTAGGTGAGCATTACCCTTTGTACTCAGCTGTTACTAGAATCAGTAAGCTGAAAAGCCACTTAACTCTAGAGAGCCATAACATTTGAATTACACAAGTGTCTATTAAGACGCACTTAATGATATTTGGGATGAGTCTTCAGAGCTATAACCAGGAAAATTGAGGCCTTTTTTTACAGGTGTGATCTCCAACTTTACATACATAAATATACACCATGTGCCTTCGTAAGTCTGTGTGTTATAGGTGTGTCTGAAATGTGATAACTGTACTTTTAACACATTGACTTCCACACTAGAAAAAAAAGTTTTTCCCTGGGACCATGGTATTTTATTAAAATGATCCCAATTTATTTTTTCATTGTTTTCTGTGAGTTATATGCAATGCAATCCACGTTTTTTAGAATGAAATTGTCAATGTTAATTGTAGCAGTAAGACCATCCACAAATAAGATTTTCATGAACCAACTGCAGGATTTTGCTTCAGGAGGCCCCGGGCTCAAAACTAGCCTGAGTTGAATACAACTCACGTGACAGTCAATGTGTTTAAAGCGTGATACAGTAGAAAGAGAAGGGTCTTTGGATGCTGTCCGATTTGTAGATGTGTCCCGATTGTGTTACATACTGGCTACGTGACCATAGCCAAGCTACTTAAACTCTTCGGGCCTGTTTTCTCAGTAGTGTGACAAGTTTAATAATCTCCGCTTCCCAGGATTTTGGGGACAATTGAAACTTTTAGAGGTTATGGAATTGTGATATCTTACAGCCCAAACTATACTTCTCTCTCCCCGTTGCAAGATTCCCGACTGAAAGAATTGAGAAAACCACCCCCAAATGGGGGACACAGTGTGCCCGTTCATCATTTGAGAAGCACTGGGTTATACTCAATCCAGAGCACGTAATCTCTTGCTTTATCACCCCCAAAACTAAGACGGCCCATCTGCAGAGCAAGGTTCGCGTGTGGGTCCCCACCATAGTACTTTCTCTTCCTGTCCCAGACCCCTTCATCTGCAAAGTGGGAATAGCAGCAGTAGCTCAGAATACTACCTTTTGTTGACACTATTACCAAGTCAATAATAAAGCTGCAGTACTATGAGTTTTGCCTTAATGTAGAAACAAAACCTCTTATGACATCGATCTTTTTAGCTATGGCCACAGTGATGCTAATCTAACAACTACTTTGAAAATAGACAATTCACATCTGTCTGCTATTTCTAACTCTAGATAGGAACTTAATATGGTGACAATTCATTTTATACATTTAAGTTTTAAGATAAAACTTAAGCCAAGCAGGTCCTGGTGCCTGCAGTTCTGGCCTTCGCTCCCTCAGTCCTGGCTTTCCACCGACTGGAGTCGCCACGCTCATCCAAAGACAAACAGAGCCCCCACTGCTAAGCAAACCAGAGGATCAGGGCGGTACTGTGAGCTGTGACCGCTTCTCACAAGTCGCTCAGCTGGTTTCTCTGGTCCCCAATGTTGGCAATGCAGCCTTCAAGGAGTGAGAGCAGAGCAAGTGGGGTGTCTACGGAAGTCAAGTCAGGGCCCCGGCGGAAAGTGACTTGGATTATAAGCCCACTACCACTGAAAAGCAGCTTGGCTTTCACCTTCACCCCCAGCCTCGGAGTATATTCACGGAACCTGTCCATGGCCCAGAGAGCAGCAGTTTTGCTGGTAGTGCCAGGTGTGCCGTGGTATTTTTATCTGCTTAGTCATTTAGGGTCAAAACCACATTCACCGGTGCGTAGAACTTCATAGTATTTGGTTAGTGTTGGTCACTTAAAAAGGGCATATACACAGACAATTTTCTGTTTCAGGATTAGGTTAAAAAAATTCGTCTTTTTTTTTTAAATCTTCATCAAGAAAATGTAAATCCTAATCCTGTCATACTTGGAAGCCTCTTAGTTTCAGATTTTGGATTTTTAAATTATATGAAGATCTTTATTAGATTTTATCTTGAGAAAATTCTTAAGCCTCAACCCAGGTTTTGAGTACATACACTTTAAATGTAATAATAGCTCTTTTAAAAAAATGTAATCTATTAAAAAATATAATTGAGAGATGTTACTTAACTATTGCACTATTTACTTGTCATTTATTGATTCCCAAGAATCCCAAAGGGAAGAAACTCTGGCTATACCTGCAGATTACTGACAAAAATTAATTCCTATATGCATGTGTACTTTGAATTTTATAACCATATCTAATTTAAAATAGGCCTCTGGGGCCAGGTGCAGTGGCTCACACCTGTAATCCCAGTGCTTTGGGATGCCGGGGCTGGAGCATGACTTGAAGCCAGGAGTTCGAGACTAGCCTGGGCAACATAGCGAGACCCCATCTCTACAAAAAATTAAAAATAAAAATCTAGCTGGGCATCGTGGCATGTGCATGTAGTCCCATCTACTCGGGAGGCTGAAGCAGGAGGATTGCTTGAGCCCAGGAGTTTGAGGCTGCAGTGAGCTCTGATGACAATGCCACTGTACTCCAGCCCAGGCAACAGAGTGAGACTCTTTCATTCATTCATTCCTTCATTAAAATTAATAAATAAAAATAAAATAGGCCTCACTTGTAGCCAGATTTTTTTCTTTTTAAAGCCCTACCATCCATGGAGGAGCCAAGATGGCAGATGAGAAAAGCCACCAGTCAGAGTGTCTCTGCAAAAAAGACAGACTTTAGAAGAAAGTGAAAAAAAGAAACTAGCAGAGAAACATAGATCAGGTGAGGGTCGGAAGAAAGGGTGCCTGAAACCAAAGGAGACTCCATGGGAAGACGTTGCGGAGGAGAACTGGAAAGAGAAAGGTCCTGAGAGGCTTGGAGACCAGCGACAAGGGTAGGTGGAGCAGATAACTTCCCCCTCCCCTGCATCTCGGACTGCTGGTGGGCTCCTGAGCGGCTGGAGAGACCTGCCAACACCAGCCCGGAGACGGATGCCACCAGTGAGCAGTGGCCTCTTGCAGACACGGCACTGGGTTCCCAGCCCCCTCGGGGCACCTCCCCGAGCGCAGACCCGCGCCTGTCGGCAGACGCCATAGTACCCCATTCTCTCCTTCCCCTCCCTGCCCGTGGGTGCCCAGAGAGACAATTTAGCCGTCACACGGAGGCATCTCCAAGGAACAGGACCTTTCCTTTGGGGGCCCTACAGCAGACTGAGGGGTGCTCAGACTGTGAGTTCCCCACCCGCCAGCCCTCCCAGGTGCTGCTTGCCTGGGGACTCCAGGAGAGCGGGGCAAATCCCGAGGTGCAGTGACATCGATCCAGCTTGGGCACCCTGTGGGTGATTCGAGACCAGTACCCCTCCCCCTGGCAGGGTCAGGGATTGATCTCCAGGGCCCAGGGGACAGGCCTGCAGACCAGACCCGTACACCCAGGTCACACCCAGGTCACGATGGCACTGCCCTGGGGCACAGAAGGGAGCTCTGTGAAAGAGCCTACTGAGGAGTGTGCCTTCAGGGGCGGATCAGTGTGCCTGAGCGGCAGCCCTCCTCCCAAAAGAGGGCTGTGCACCCAGCTCACGCTGCGATCCTGGGTAGGGAACCTCCCGGCCCACGTCACAGCCAGGGGAGATCCATCGGCCTGAGGTCCCGCTTGCTGGCAGAGGCCTGGGAGAGGCCACGGAGAGGGGGAGGGTGGAGGGGAGCGAGACCTGCTCCAGAGTGTGGGTCTCGGACAGCCCCACCCCCCCAGCCCAGACTTTCAGCTGAGTGGAGCCATTTCAGCCCCTCCCAGCAGCTTTGCACAGAAACAAAGAGCAGATCTTTGACCCCTGCTGACAGCAGTTGTGGAGCCTGAGGGCAGGCTTACCCAACCCAGCGCCACCCAGACTCGCTCCCGGTCCTGCCCCCACTGAGGCGGAGAACAAGGACACACCTGGAAATCCCAGGGCCCCACCCACCACCCAAGGCACAAGAGGGCCTCTCTAGAGGAACAAGAGCTGGCTACAGGACCCAAAAACAGCACTGCGGCTCGCTCCTCCCAGCAAGTGCCACCTACTGACAGGGAGGTCATCCTTTATGCCCTGATTGCATCATAAAGGGTGCAGCTACTGATTCATCATAAAGGGTGTGGTGGAATCTCACCCACAAACACCACCTACTGGCTCAGAGACTAAACAGGGTGTGTCATTATCCAAACAAAAATCTAAAGGCAAGAAGGAACAACTGATCCAGATGGGAAGGAATCAGTGAAAGAACTCTGGAAGTATGAAGACTCAAATGGAAAGCACACCCCCAAAGAGGAACAACAGCTCCCCAGCAATGGACACTAACCAAACTCAGAACACTAAAATGACAGAAGAATTTCAAACATGGATTGTAAGAAAACTGAATGGTATGCAGGAAAAAAATCGATAACACAAAGAAATCACAAAAAAAAATCCAGGACTTGGAAGTAAAATTCACTAAAGAAACTGAAATATTAAAGAAAAATCAAACCAATCTCCTGGAAATGAAGGGCTTATTTAGGGAACTACAAAACACAGTGGAAAGCCTCGAGAACAGGCTAGATCAAACAGAAGAAAGAATCTCAGAGATTGAAGACAGCCCTTTCCAATTAAATAAGTCAGTCACAGAGTTAGAGCAGAAGATTAAAAGAAAAGAAATAAGCCTACAAGAAATGTGGGATTATGTGAAAAAACTGAACCTGAGGGTGATAGGGGTTCTGGAAGGTGAAAAAGAAAACACTCAAGGGCTGGATAAGCTATTTGAAGAATTAACAGAGGAGAATTTCCCAGGCCTTGCTAAAAATCTAGATATGCAGGTACAAGAAGCTCAATGGACCCCATGGAGATTCAATGCAAATAGGAAGACACCACATCATGCAGTCATCAGATTGACCAAAATATCCACTAAAGAGGCCCTTCTAAGAGCTGTAAGGCGAAAGAAACAAGTAACATACAAAGGAAAGCCCATCAGAATAACTCCAGATTTCTCAACCCTACAAGCAAGAAGAGACTGGGGCCCCATTCTCACTCTTCTGAAACAGGATAATGCCCAGCCTAGAATCTTGTACCCTGCTAAACTAAGTTTCACATACGAAGGAGAAATAGAGACATTCTCAGATAAGCAAAGACTGAGGGAATTCACCAAGACAAGACCAGCTTTCCAAGAAGTACTCAAAACAGAATTACACAAGGATCAGCACAATAAACACCCACGAATGTAAAACCACTCAAAAGTTAAAGATCAATGATATATTATCTTTTCTATATATTGCTGGATTTGTTTTGCTATTTTTAGTAGTTTTTCATGTTAAAGATTTGGGAATCTATGTTCATGAGGAATATTGGTCTGTAGTTTTCTTGTAATGTCTTTCATGCTATCTGTTTAATAATGGAAAACGTTTACTCCTCTATTTTCTGAAAGAGTTTGGGTAGGGTGGGTATCATTTTTTACTTAAACATTTATTAACATTCACCAGTGAAGCCACTGAGGCTTTGAGTTTTCTTTGTAAAATGGTTCTTTATTACAAATTGAATTTCCCTAACAAATTTAAAAAAAAAAAAAGTTAAAGATCAAAGGCTAGATCCCACAATGGCTCAAGAGAGAAAAACAAAGCAACAAAATGCAACCCAACAGAATGAACGGTAATTCACCCCACTTATTGGTTGTCTCAATAAATGTGAATGGCTTGAACTCCCCTCTCAAGAGACGTAGGCTGGCCGAATGGATAAAAAAAAAAAAAAAAAGCCAAGCATCTGCTGTCTCCAGGAAACGCATCTAACCTGCAAGGATGCATTTAGACTCAAGGAAAAGGGGTGGAAATCAATATTTCAAGTAAACGGAAGCCAAGAGAAGGCTGGTGTGGCAATTTTGATCTCAGATAACTTAGTTTTTAAATCAACAAAAGTAATGAAAGACAAAGAGGGTCACTATATAATGGTGAAGGGTACAGTTCACCAAGAAGACATAACAGTTCTAAATATGTATGCACCCAACTTAGGTGCACCCAGATTCATAAAGCAAACTCTACTTGATCTAAACAAATTGACAGACAACAACACCATAATAGTCGGAGACTTCAACACCCCACTGACAGCACAGGACAGATCCTCCAAACAGAAAATTAACAAAGAAATAATGGACTTAAACAGAACCCTAGAAAAAATGGGCCTGGCTGACATATACAGGACATTCTACCCAAAAACCACTGAATATACGTTCTCATCAGCTCATGGGACATTCTCTAAGATTGACCATATTCTAGGACACAAAGCATGTCTCAAAAAATTTTAAAAAATAGAAATCATACCATGCATCCTCTCAGATCACAGTGGAATAAAAACAGAAATCAACCCCAACAGAAACTCTCATCTCTACACAAAGTCATGGAAATTAAACAACCTTCTGCTGACGATTCCTTCATAAACAAGGAAGTAAAGATGGAAATCAAAAGATTCTTTGAACTAAATGACAAAGGTGACACAAGTTATCAAAATCTGTGGGACACAGCCAAAGCAGTCCTGACAGGAAAGTTTATTTCCATAAACGCCTATATCCAGAAGTCAAAAAGAGCACAGACAACCTAATGAATTGACTCAAAGAACTGGAAAAAGAAGAACAGACCAACCCCAAACCCAGCAGAAGAAGGGAAATTAATAAGATCAAATCAGAACTAAATGAAATGGACAACAGGGAAACTATACGGAAGATTAATAAAACAAAAAGTCGGTTCTTTGAAAAAATAAAATTGACACACCTTTGGCTAGACTAACAAAAAGCAGAAAAGAAAAATCTCTAATAAGCTCCATCAGGAACAAAAAAGGAGAAATTACAACTGATGCCACAGAGATGCAAGATATAATCTATGAATACTACAAAAACCTTTATACACACAAACTGGAAAATGTGGAGGAAATGGACACATTTTTAGAAACACACAGCCTCCCTAGGCTCAACTGGGAAGAAATAGAATTCCTGAACAGACCAATATCAAGGGCTGAATTTGAAACAGCAATAAAAAACCTACCTAAAAAGAAAAGTCCTGGACCAGATGGTTTCACACCCAAATTTTACCACACCTACAAAGAAGAACTGGTGCCTATCCTGCAGAAATTATTCCACAACATCAAGAAGGATGGAATCCTCCCCAACACATTTTATGAAGCCAACATAACCCTGATACCAAAACCAGGAAAGGATGCAACAAAAAAAGAAAACTACAGACCAATATCCCTTATGAATATAGATGCAAAAATTCTCAACAAAATCCTAGCAAACCGAATCCAGGTGCTCATCAAGAAAATAATCCATCATGACCAAGTGGGCTTCATCCCAGAGATACAGGGATGGTTCAACATATGCAAATCTATAAACGTAATTCACCACATAAACAGAAGCAAAAACAAAAACCACATGATTCAATAGACGCAGAAAAAGCATTTGACAAAATTCAATTATGATAAGAACGCTTAACAAAATAGGCATAGACGGGGCTTACCTAAAAATAATACAAGCTATTTATGACAAACCCACAGCCAACATCATACTGAATGGGGAAAAATTGAAAGCATTCCCACTTAGAAATGGAACCAGACAAGGTTGCCCACTATCTCCACTTCTATTCAACATAGTGCTGGAAGTCCTGGCCACAGCAATCAGGCAAGAGAGTGGAATTAAAGGCATACGAATGGGAACACAAGAGATCACACTCTTACTATTTGCTGATGACATGATATTATACCTAGAAAATCCCATAGATTCAATCAAGAGGCTCCTGGAATTGATAAATGAGTAAGTAAAGTCTCAGGATATAAAATCAATACACACAAATCAGAGGCTTTCATATACACCAATAGCAGTCATACCGAGAACCAAATCAAAGACTGAATTCCCTTCACAATAGCAACAAAGAAAATAAAGTATCTAGGAAAATATGTAACTAAGGAGGTAAAAGACCTCTACAGGGAGAACTATGAAACATTGAGGAAAGAAATAGCAGAGGACGTAAACAGGTGGAAAACCATACCATGCTCATGGGTTGGCAGAATCAACATTGTTAAAATGTGTATACTACCCAAAGTGATCTACAGATTCAATGCAATCCCTATTAAAATACCAACATCATTCTTCACAGATGTAGAAAAATTTATTCTACGCTTCGTATGGAACCAGAGAAGACTCCGCATAGCAAAAACAATTCTAGGCAATAAAAACAAAATGGGAGGTATCAACTTACCAGACTTCAAACTTTACTATAAGGCTGTAGTAATCAAAACATCTTGGTACTGGCATAAAAATAGAGCCATTGACCAGTGGAACAGAACTGAGAACCCAGATATAAGACCATCCTCATATAGCCACCTAATCTTTGACAAAGCAGACAAAAACATACACTGGTAAAAAGAATCCCTATTCAATAAATGGTCCTGGGAAAACTGGATAGCCACATGTAGAAAACTGAACCAGGATCCACACCTTTCATCTCTCACAAAAATCAACTCACGCTGGGTAACATATTTAAACCTGAAGAGTGAAACTATTAGAATTCTAGAGGAAGATGTTGGAAATACTCTTCTAGACATTGGCCTAGGCAAA